>JBBYHO010000022.1:9465443-9477736 GCA_038382025.1 Adansonia gregorii | reverse complement strand
GATGAAGATGCTGAAAAACAGAAAATATAAGTGATAGAATAAGAAGTTATACCAACAAAACTTCAACTTTGGCCAAACAATTGGTGCAGTAGAGATGGCCGGATTTTTCCTCTTTTCCTTGTTGTTGATAAGCAAGAAAAAGAGAAAAAATGATGAGGTTTTGGTTCTGGTATGGATGAGGGTGATTTTTGGAGTGTGTAGTGGATCATCGTCCCCTCTTACGTCAATGCTCTAGATTGCTAAAAAATAGCCCGACAAATTAAGGTGTCTACACATATATACATAAAACTTATTGCATATCATAAATATATTATTTATCAATGTCATTTTCTTGTATACTTATTTAAAGAAAAACTTCATTTTAAATAACTACCAATTGTCATCTAAATCAACCAACATGAGATACTGTAGCAACTCTTAAGCGAACGATTTAGAACTTTAATAAAGACTTTCTTAATATATGTAGAATTTTGTA
The DNA here is from genome assembly GCA_038382025.1 of Adansonia gregorii. NCBI lineage: Eukaryota > Viridiplantae > Streptophyta > Magnoliopsida > Malvales > Malvaceae > Adansonia > Adansonia gregorii. The sequence goes on along the minus strand of JBBYHO010000022.1, from coordinate 9,477,261 downwards.
TTGCATATTAATAATTACAACGGAATATAATATTAAATCATGTTAACTTATTGCAAGTATACCATAAATAATTACATATTAATGTTATTCTCCGTATATAGTTATTCAACGAAAAATTTATTTTAAATAACTACTAATTTCAATAAATCAATCAACTTAAGATGCTATAGCTATTCTCAAGCAATTGATTTAGATTCTTTATAATGACATAATATATCTATACTATAAATAATTGCATACATGATTTAATAACTGAAATATATACCAAATAAATTTATGGCATAAAACTTTATTGATGTTTATCATATGTAGTTACTTAAAAAAAAAAATTTGATTTTAAATAACTACCAATTTATCTAAATCATATAACTTAAAATGCTTTGACTAATACTAAGCAATTGATTTAAATCCTTAATAGCATCTATTCTTTATGTAGTAAAAATTTGCATATTACAACGAAATTCTAAATGTCATACTATAGCCGATTTAAAAATATCATGACATATTATATGACATGCATCCTTAAGTCATATAAAAATATGCACAAGATCAAAATTTTTATTTCATAACATATAGATGTGCACATTTACATTGTAATTCTAAGAATAACTTTATCATACACATATGCACTTAACCTTTAGATTGAGAGTATGAATTTTTTGAACATTATCTAGGGAGAACACGTACTGTCAAAATATTTTATCATGAAATAAAATTATAAACTATTTATACATAAACATATTTATTATTCAATTAAGCATAAATATTAAATAATAAATATTTCATGAATTCCAAAAATTCTCAAATAATGAAAATTAAAACTAAAAGTCAAGCATGTCTAAAAAACAAAATCAAAACCACCAAATATTGACACTATACATGTTGCATGTGTCACTTGCCGGATGTGGTTTTCGAATTGATTTGCTTTACCCACGAAAGCTATATATTTTATTACCCAAGAATACACTGATATACCCGAGAATAAATTGAACATATGGTTTCAAATTTGACATATGGCATAACTGACGGTTTGGTACTACAAGCGCCACATTCAATTTTTCTTTTCTTTTTTTTTTTTCTAACTTTTCATGTTTCATGGTATGGCATGCAATTTCTCATCCAAATCTCATGCAATATATCATGATATTAAAATATATACATATCATATAATATCATGCTAATTTCTCATATACATTATTCCATGGTTTAAGATAGATGTATATATTCAACTACATAATGCGACGTCACCGCATGTGTCTCTCATTTATTTATTTATTTTTTGATTGAATTAATTTTAAAATTTTATTAAAGCAATCAAGTAAAGTTTGAATAACTTTCAATTATATAATGGGTTGATACTTTTGATTTTACACTTTACTAAAACAATCAAATAATTATCAAACAAACGAATTAAACAAAATTAATACATTTAACCTATGTATCAATTTAGTTAGTGACTACAAAAATTAATTTATATATGCATGTGTTCATGATCTGAACAACATAACTAGAGAACTAACTCTGATGCCACATGTAATAATTTAAATAAAATGTACCTCTAGCCATTGTTGATTAAGAATGTGAGTTCGCTCCAAGCGCACGAAGATGAACATGTTGTATAAGTCTTTTAGTCTATATCTTTTTCTTTTAAAATTACCTTATGATGGTTTACTGGCAATTTATATAGAGTAGACTAGGAACCTTTACTAGAAGACTAATTAGAGTTATATCATACTCTTTAAAGAGTCTGTATTTTAATTAGGTACTGAAGTAGAGTTTAACTCTTATTATTAGAATAGTTAAATTGAATTAGAATTTACTTTATAATTTTACCTTAATAATTTGATTTAATTATCTTAGTCCATTTATTATTATGTGGGTCACATAAAGTCCAACATAATGTAGTAACATTATATTCTTGATGTTTGAAGATTTGTAGGTGATTGAAAATGAATAAAAATTATCATTTGAAAATTGTTGATGGAAGTTTGGTGATATTGGTTAAAATGATATTTAAAAAATGATTTGTTAAAAATTATTTAATTATTACTTTAAAAACTTTTTTTACATTTAATACACTATTTATACTAAACTGAATAAAAAATACTTTATTAATTATACTTATATATATCACTAACACCAATTAACATATTCCTAAAATACGTAATTAATGTATATTTTAATTTAGTGAAAATAGTGAATTAAACATAAAACTTTTCTTTAAATAATAACGAGAAATGTTAACTAGTATCTTGTGGCATTGGTGAAAGTGATATTAAAGGAGAAACATAAAATAATTAATGAATTACTTTTTTTTGAAGTTAATAAAAAATAAAATAAATGTAAAGAAACTTTTTAAAATTAGTTCCTAAATGTAAATATAATACGTTAAATGCAAACACTTTCTTAAATTAGTAATTGTGTAATCCTTAACCACTACTTATAGGTATTAATTAAGCAAACTGGATAATAATTTAACTAGCTAATGAGGCCCTAGCTTAGTGGCAAAGAGGAGATCTAGAACCTATTATGCATAAGTTTGGCCAACTTTACATTAGATTTGCCTAATTATATTTTAGTTTGTTTGGTTAATTACTAAGTGATTTCTTTTATGGGATTTAATGTCTAATTATGATTATAACTTTAGTATAATCCTTACTTTGTCAAAATTTAAAATAATTTAACTAATCTTAAATAGTGTACTAAGAAAACTTGTTAGCAAAAACTCATTTAGTATGCTTAATCAGTGCCTATAAGAGTTCATTAACAAAATTCATTTAATATTTGAGTAATTGGACTTGCTATAATAAAAAATTTTTGATTTTACTAAAATAGCTTTATCAATCGAATAATTTAGAGAAAATTTAGGTTTTAATTTAAAAAATCGTGTGTCGATAGGAACGAACCCATCACGAATTTTGAAACTAACAATGTGCATTAATTTCACTAGAATTTGCACCGCCCGAAAGTGTTATTTTTTAGCAAAGTAAGTATTTTTTTTAAGAGGAAAATGTAGTTTTTTAAAGGAATTTTTTAATATAAATGAGTAGTTTTTATAAATTTTTAAATAAAAAAATTTATTTTTTATAATTATTATAAATTTTTAATTTTTAATTATGTTGGTGTCACTTGACTAGAACTCTAACTCAATCAAAACTTTAGTATTAATATAAAATAATTTAAAAATTCCTCTACCAACTATAGTCGTGTTTTTTAAATTCCTTAATATAAAAAGCTATAAACTTTAATCTCAAGTTGGGTACCTAAGAAACATTAGCCAATCAAAACCATTAAATGTATTTAATTAAATGACGCCCTCTCCTTTAATGTCCACTTATTATTTAGCCTAGCTCAGCTCAGTAATGAAACCATACGGAATTTAATTTAATTGCCAGTGTGATCCGCAATTAATCCCATATTAATAATTATCCAACTATTCCAAAATTCCAATATTGATGGAGAAGTCAAATGTCCGTGAAGTTCACCCTCCTGAGTTGAGCCTGGTACAACGCATCCCACCTCTCACTGTATATCTCTCCAGCGCAGCTAGTCCACTGCTAGCTGCCGTCGTTTCCAACACTCTTCCGTTCTCTCTCTCTAGATTCATAGGCTCTACACCCTAAAATCTTCTAATTTTCTTCTCCTTTCTTTCCCTTTATTTATTTTTCTCTCTATTTCGTTATCCAAAATTTTCTAATCATCGTAGGAAAGGACGGGGAGGTAAGCAAATGATCTGTCTGAGCCCCCATGAAACTACCCGAAAACGACGACCCAATTTCTCTTTCGAATCATATTTTGGAGCAAATCCAAAACATCAACAATTTCAAAGGAAAATGGGCTTCGATCAAATACAAGCTTTCTGGTCTTCGGGCCCAACTCGCCGACTTATCTGACTTTCCCGCTTCTTCCTCTAACCCTCTCGCCGTCGACCTTCTTCATTCCATCTCCCATACCTTGAATGAGGCTGTCTCGCTCTCTGTGAAATGTCAAAGCCCTGATTTGACCGACGGAAAGCTCAGGACGCAGAGCAATATCGATGCCGTATTGGCTAAGTTAGATCGACATATAAAAGATAGCGAGATTTTGATTTGAAGTGGAGTCCTCCAAAACGGCATCGCCTCAACATTATCAAATAAAGAAGCAGTCCGAGTCGAGTCGAGGAACTTGATTACTCGATTGCAAATTGGAACCATCGAGTCGAAGAACTCAGCCATGGACTCGCTTTTAGGCTTACTCCAAGAGGACGACAAAAACGTGGTGATAGCGGTGGCGCAGGGGGTGGTCCCCGTGCTTGTCCGCTTACTGGATTCGAGCTCTTTAGAAATGAAAGAGAAGACGGTGGCCGCCATTTCGAGAGTATCATCGGTGGAACCAAGTAAACACGTGTTGATCGCTGAAGGGCTATTGATTTTGAACCATCTACTTCGAGTTCTTGAATCAGGAAGCGGTTTCGCAAAGGAAAAAGCGTGCTTTGCTTTACAGGCTTTAAGTTTGTCGAAAGAAAATGGGAGAGCAATTGGTTCCAGAGGTGGGATATCGTCTCTTTTAGAGATTTGCCAAGCTGGCACTCCGGGTTCTCAAGCTTTTGCAGCAGGGGTTTTGAAAAATTTAGCTTCTTTTGATGAAATTAAAGAGAATTTTATTGAAGAAAACGCTGTTTTCGTTTTAATCGGGCTTGCTGCTTCTGGGACTGCCATAGCACAAGAAAATTCGATTGGTTGTTTATGTAATTTGGTTTCTGAGGATGAAAATTTGAAGCTTTTGACTCTTAAAGAAGGTGGGATTGAATGTTTGAAGAATTTCTGGCATTCATCTCCGAATCCAAAAAGACTTGAAGTTGCTGTTGAATTAGTTAGGCAATTAGCTTCTTGTCCCCTTATTGCAGAAGCTTTGATTGCAGATGGTTTCGTTCCCCGGCTGGTGGCTGTTCTAAACAGTGGGGTTTTAGAGGAAAGAATTGCGGCTGCTAGGGCTGTTTACGAGCTTGGCTTTAACTCGAAAGCAAGGAGAGAAATGGGTGAATGTGGCTGCACGGTAGCATTGATTAAAATGTTGGATGGGAAGGCTGTTGAAGAAAAAGAAGCTGCTGCAATGGCGTTGTCGATGCTTGTGTTGTATGCCGGTAACAGAAAGGTTTTTCGAAAGGATGAGAAAGGGATAGTAAATGCTGTGCAGTTATTGGATCCCTTGAATCAAAATTTGAATAAAAAGTACCCTGTTTTGATCTTGTCAGAGCTTGTGCATTCTAAGAAATGTAGGAAGCAAATGGTTGCTGCTAGTGCTTCTGTGTACTTGCAAAAACTTGTGGAGATGAATGTCGAAGGGGCTAAAAAGCTGTTGGAGAGTCTTGGTCAGGGTAAAATTTGGGGCGTTTTTGCCAGATCGTAGCAATGGAAAATATCTGCAAAATGAGGACATTGAACTGTATGTATAATAGTCATGTTTTTACTTTGATTTCTTGTTTTCCCTTTTCTTGTTCATAGTGGATGTTGATTTGCTTAAAATAGACTATATCTTTATTAGTGTAATTGCTCATACAAAATACTTTTTTTATAATTTGTAGAGACATTATCTTGGTTTGGTTTTTATTATCCAAAATTCAATGATATCACAGTTACGTATGAACTCATGGTTTTGTTTTTACAATTTTCTTGAGTTCTCTTATTGACTTCAGAAGGGGGTTGTTGCTGATGACTAAGTCCTAACTGAATCGAGTAATATTATATTGAATCTGTTTGCGTTTGGTCACTTTCTTTTATAATTTCTTACGCGTTTGATGCACTAATTAACAATTTTCTGCCCATGTTGGACGCTTGGAAATACATGGTTTTGTTTTTACAATTTTCTTGAGTTCTCATTTGACTTCATAAAGGGGTTGTTGCTGTCTTGGTGATGACTAAATCCTAACCGAATCAGGTTATATTATATTGACTCTTCTATCTTAGATCGCTTTCTCTTATAATTTTTCAGGCCTTTGATGCACAAATTAACCATTTTCTGCACATGTTGGATGCTTCGAATTTTCAATAAGAGTTGGCATCAAGGGAATCAATAATTCAATATTATGTTCTTTCATTTGATACGAGGTAGTAGCTAGTTTTCACTGCTAGGCATAGACTTTAATAAATGGCTTTGCTAATCATTGGAGGTCAGTTAATTTGTTTTCCAGAGTGTTTAATTCAATCTTAAATTTTAAATCTAGGCATTAGGTACACAAAGAACCATTTTGGGTTATTTCTTTTCCAGTTCTGTTGTTCATTTAAGCTTTTCACATAACATATCTAAACTTTAAGTGGTAAAAAGATAATAAGAATAGCCATTGATTGTTTTGGAAGTTTGGTGACACTGATGATGGTGATATATGAGTGTGTTTCAAGTGCAAGAAACTGGCTGGATTTGGTAAGTTCTGCCTCAATCCGTGTTCTTCAACTACTGCAAACTTTCTATTGATCCTTGCTTAAACAGGCAAGCACTTCCTTTTTCCATCTCTTCTAAACCTTCTGCAATCAATATTATGGGGTCCCAGAAGGATCTATTTGAGCATTATCAAACTTCCTCATCCACTTCCTGCATATAACTAGTAAACTAGATTATCACAATTACTTTATAGTATAGTTTTGTTTAGTTTCTATGGATGTCTGGCAAATGATATATCCATGTACTAGCTGTGGGTCTCAACCACGTGCAGATTTTCTTTACCATGTACATTTTTTTCCTATGTCATTGCCGATATTACAATCTTCTTCTGGCTGTTACAAATTGACTTAACCCATTTATTGATGTTACAGGTAAGGACATACCTAAACTTGTTTACAAATTGACTTAGGCCATTTATCGATGTATTCTTACTGGACAAGGATTGGAATCCAAGGATTAGTTCAATTCTACCATCCATAAAAGCAAATTTGGGATTTCGAATCTTATAAGTTACAACCTTTTTCTCCTATTCTCAAGCAATGATTCGTCAGCCTCCTTTGTAGAAAAAGAAAAAAAGAAAAAAAAAACCGTGGAACCTACGTGGGTGAAACCTTCCTTCCCACGGCAAAGGAGCTCGGAACTAAGACAGTTGTGTGGCTGGTGAAACCTTAGAATTTGGTGATCCAAGTCTTTACGTGGAGGATTCTTCCATTTGTTTACGCAGAAATCTTGTTAAAAATGAATTATAAAAAATTTATCAATGTCGACTTTAAGGAAAGGAAGAATAAAGAATCTTTGGGAACAAAGTTGAATCATCAAAAAGTAAGGGAAGCAAATGCACAGCCGTGCTTAGCTGTTCAAACTTAGATATGACGGAGAAGTATGGATCAATTTGGGTTTTTTTTTTTTTTTTTGTCGATTTTGTATTTGTATAATTAGATTATAGGCATGGGAAAAAGAGGGACGCCAATACCGTCTACTCTACACCACGTGGAAACTGATTCGTTGTTCAATATTAGAATTGCCACAGCATGCGGAAGGAAAAGATATGTTAAAAATATATGAAAAAGAAGACGTTATTTTAGAGATGATTGATTAAAAAAATGGGAGCGGTTTTTAAAAAGATTTAGTTCTAATTTTTAAGTTATAAAATAATAAAAGATATAAATTTTTTATTAATATATATATATATATTTTATATTTTAATTTTTGTGCAAATTCTTTTTTGAGTTTATGTTAATTAATGATATCAAATTTAGTCAGATTTTATAATAATACAGATGAAATATGAAGAAAAAAAAAACACAGGAAAGCGTTGGCTCTTGGGTGTGAACATAAGGGAAAAGGAAAAAAAAATATGATTATTAAAAATAAAGAGATTCTATATTGGAGATTTAATTTGATTGATTTGTATAATCATTTTTAAAAAGTGATATTTAATATATATGAGATTCAAATTGTAGCAACTGCGATGTCTCTCATTACAACCTATTTTCTACGTAGAAAATAACTCGTATTATGTAATTACCATTTTAAAAATGAAATTAGTTATTACCGCCATGGTAGTAGATTGGGGACTCGAGAAGGTCAATATATAGACTATATTATTATTATTATTATTATTACAAGTGATGTGAAAAGGAAGTGCAAAAGCCTTCCGGGGTCTATCCACACCAATGTACTTGGCCTTGGTTGCCTTTGGCCTCCTCAATGCGGTACTTTTTTTTTTTTTTTTTCTTTTTGGTTTTGGTAGGGTTATGAGGGGGAGGTGCAGAAACCTCTTATGCGTCTGTCCACGTAAACGTGGTTGATGTGTTCCTTTCTGATCCACGTTGCCTGGGTCCAGGGGTTGCTGGGTAATGTTCCCTAGTTGTATTATGGATTTGCATGAGATGTGGATTGTATGGAACCTAGCTATCCGAATGACAGCCTGTGCTGTTTTTGTGGAAGCCCTTGGAGGTCTTCCTGTGTTGTCCGTTATAAAAAAAGTGCATGGCTATATGTATGTGAGTCGTGGATCATCGGGGAAGGTTACTTTTTGTTTAGTGGATTTTGTGTTTTGTTTATTTTGCCTTTTTTTTCCAATATAGGTTAACGGCTTGATTTTTGTTGGAGATATGGTAGTTGTTTGTAGGAATTTGTGTTTTATTTCTTCTTGTTCAAATTTAGGACTGCGTCCGAATTTGTTGAATGAATATTTTAGTCTTGAACTGTTCTACTTGAAATACCTTGCCTTAGACCTCATGTATATTCATTTTAATGGCTTTCATTGTACATTGAGATTAAACAGTTGGATATTTATTTTTGTATTATGCATCGATTGCTTTTGAACTATTGATCTATGACCTATGTAGCTATGAACTTATACATTAGCATGGAGCTAAAACGTTTTTAAACTACTTGGATATGAAAAACATCATTTAAGTTAATCATAAATTTGTGATAACTAATGTAGTCATGGTTGTGAATCTTGTTATTTGTGGAGTTTAAAATGGCTGCAAGCAATAGATTTGGATGGTTGCGATTTAAACTTGCATGTGGTATTAAACAAATTTGGAACATGTTGGAGATTTTTCCTATTTGCAAGCTTTTTCATCTCTTTTTACCTTAGTTTGATTCCATATAGTCTTTGGCTAAGTAATATAATGGCAGGGTTTAAATACAACAAAGGGTTTGGCCTCGACCTCTTTCTTGATGTATTGTTTTCCTTTTTAAAGTTTTTTTCTTTAGGGAAGTGATATAAATGGGATGTGCAGAAAATTCTTAAGGTTTGTCTACGTTTGTGTATTTGGGTTTGTTTGTATTCAGTTAGCTTAGGACGTTGTCATTTTGACTCTTTCTTATAGTCTTACATGCGTGTCTTGACGTCTTCTCATCTTTTATATATTAGTAGAGTAATTAAAAGGATGCAAGCAGCGCTGTGGTGGGTTTCTTTGTTTTGATGAAGTGGTATGTAAGGGAAATATATAATTTTCTTCCGTTTTTAAAGCAAAGTGGTATAGGCTTCTTTGATTTGGCTATGTGGTTTGTAGGCAAAGTTGTGCATTAGGTGGGTTTTCAAATAACTATGAATCTAAAGATGCTAGTTAGGACTATTAAAAATAATTTTTGAAAGAGGTATAAATAAGGGCTCTGTGGTATGTAGACGAAGTTATGTATTTGGTTGGTTGGATTCGAATAAATATGAATATAAAAAAATTAGTTATGACTACTAAAAATATTTTTTGAAAAAAAGTATAAATAATGAGTTCAAACTTGTATATGGATTGTTCAAAATTTAAAATATAATATTCATAAACGCATTATTTAGATGGTTATGATTTAAAGTTGCATGTGGTGTATTAAACAAAAGGGCAACGTTTTGAAGATTTTTTCTTGTTTGTAGGTTTTCTTGTTTCTTTTCACCCCATGTGAAGTTGCATGTGGTATATTAAACAAAAGGGGAACGTGTTGAAGGTTTTTTTTTTGTTTGTAGGTTCTCTCGTTTTTTTTTTCACCCCATGTCCCTGCACGTGCACCGTTCGGCCTCGATCTCCACGTTAAGGCATTATTTTCCCTTCTAAAAATTTTTCTTCTTTTGGCGCATTGATATAATAGGGGGAGTGCAGAAACCTTTTACGGTTTGCTCACGTCAGCATACTTAAGTTTGTTTCTATTTGGTCAGCGCAAGGTAGTGTCATTTTCACTTTCTCTTATTGTCTTGCGTATGCGTCGTGATTTCCTCTCACCTTTTGTATTTCAATGGAGTAATAAATGGGAAGCAAGCAGGTCTATAGTGTGTTCTTTATATTGTCAAAGTAGTGTGTACGTGAAATGTATAATTTTCTTTATTCTTTTTAAGGCAAAGTGGAATGAGTTTCTCGATTTTGGTACAGTGGTGTGTAGGTGAAGTTGTAGGTGGTTGAGTTGGATTCAAATAAATATGGATCTAAAAATGTTAATATTTACTACTAAAAATATTTTCTGAAAGAGGCGGAAATAGCGGCCTAAATTTATTAATGGGTTTGGTCCTAATTTAAAAATATAAGATTCATTAGTGCATTATTGTTTAGATATTTAAAATATTACATTCATTTAAGATAGAAAAAAAATTTGTGGTATCTAGAATATTGTACTTTTCCAACTTGAGTCGTAGACTCATCGTGTCCAATCTTTCTTCTTTAAATTTGTAGAAAACCAAGAAAGAAATATATAAATTTAAGATTTTTTTTAATTTTAATATATTAAATTACTGATTGAGTTTAATGTTACGAGTCAAATAATACTATCTCAGTTAGAGAAAATAGATAAAACTTAAATTAAAATTATCTTTATTATATATGGAATGTAGAAGTAGCAATTGGGCAGATTCGGGTGGGTTTGGGATAGGTCATTTTGGGTTCGGATTTCTTTGGGTTAGGACTAATTCAGGTTCAGATCCATTCAAATTCAGATTCTTTCGGGTTTAGGTCTATTAGGGTTCTGGCCAATTCGGGATTGGGTTCAGATCAGATTCGGATTTGAGTATAATTTACATCATTTTTTTATTTTATGTTAAATGTAATCACTTTTACATAATTTTAAATTCTAAGCTATGCACGAATTTGGCCCCGTCTGTCTCGAAAAAAATCTTAGTTTGATTCTATGAGCCTATCCATGGCTTGAAAAATTTTTGAATTCTAAGCTCAGGGCCGAATTTGTTTTGGCCGACCCATTTAAGTACAAATCATTGTTCATAATATTAAAAAGTTATTTTGATATTAATATTTACATATTTTATAATTAAATTTAAATAAAATATATTATTTTATTTAAAAAATACTATTTCAGGTCGAGTATACTTGAAACCTAAAATCTAAAACCTGAGCTTGATCATGCCGAGCCTATTGTGTTAGGCAGGCTGGCTTATGGATAAGTCGTCTAGCTTATAGGCAGGTCTAGTTGCTAGTTTAACATGTGATTTTTATTTTTTTTTTTATTTTTGATATGGTATTATCTATTATAGCTTCAATATTTTTTAATTTATTTACTTTGTTATATTGTTATCAGACTCCAATTATTATCGTTACTTGAAATAATAATAATAATAATAATAATAATAATAATAACAACAACAACAATAATTTTATTAATAACATGCATAAATTGTCAATATTTAATGAGTTTAACTAATTAAATTAAAAAATGATATATTGATGATATACTTTAATAACAATGCTTTTAAAGCTCATGAGATGATTTATTTTTCGATAAATTATTATTTTATTATATATAGACATATTCAAGGATTGAGCTATTCACGTAGCCTAATTGGACCTGGGCTTGAGTTTTCATATTTTGACTTCAGACTAGCCCAATCCGACTCGAAATATTTATTTTAAATTAAAATAAAATATATTTTATTTGATTTTAATTATAAAAT
>JBBYHO010000022.1:9444782-9461256 GCA_038382025.1 Adansonia gregorii | reverse complement strand
TTATTAATAAACATATTGAAATTACTTATCTATCCCTCTTTGATCTATTGACCGACTCTCTCCCTATATATATATATTTTTATATCTAATTTTTAAATATTAGTACATTTATATCTACACTAAATTTAATATTCTCACACAATATATCAAAAACTCACAAAATTTTAAATTATCTGCATATATCATTACTGTCATATCAAAAATTAAAAATTTATAATATTTATTCAAGTATAAATCTACAATTGTATCATTTATCTTATTATTATAAAAAAATGAAAAACATATGTGTTGGGAGCTTTTCTTCTGACATGATAGATAATATTTGACCAATGACTATTACATTTTTTTGAAACCCGAGAGATATGACAGATGCATATATAAAGAGAGATAGATAATTTTAATTTCTTTATTAATAAGTTTAATAAATATCATTTTTTTTAAATTATTTTTTTTGCTTTTACTTTTAATTAATAACTATTTGTTAATTTTATTTTATTTTTTGTTATTGACAGTTGCGCGGATGGTATTTTTTTCTTGTGGAAACTCACCTTAAGCACGATGAGTTTTCAATTAATTAACTTATTATTTTTTATGATGATTTCTTAAGTAAAAAATAGTTTATTTTAAAAGTTAATTTTAAAATTATTACAAATAAAGAAATAAAAAAGTTTTACAATATTTGTATGAAAAAGCCTCTTCTTCCTCTACTTATATGTGTGTGTGTATATATATATATATATATATATATATATATATATTATACACTGGTGTTTAGTCACCACGTTGCTTCGTTGTTAAATAACATTGAATGTTGAAATTGATGATAAAAGTATGCACATAGCAAAATAAAAGTGATTGCATAGCGTTAAATAACTAAAATTAAAGAGACTGGATTATCATTAATTGAGTGTTGTTTTTGAAATATCAAAGAATTTTATAAAAGAAAATAATTTTAAAGAATATAATAATATTATTAACAATTTATAGGTAATTACTTTATGATTTTTATAATTTTTTTATTTGTGTGTTCTAGTGATAAATAAAACTTTCTATAAATAATTGTTTTTAAAAATTAGGTTTTCACTGTCGTAATGTATTTATAATATAAATATAATTATATAATATAAATATCTTAAAATTTAGATAAAATAAATTTTAACGTATCAAAATCTATATAAATGTTTAATACTTTAAATATAATTATAACATAAAAATTTACACGAATATAAACATAATGTAATGTACTACAAAATTAGGAGTTATGGCATCAATAAGACAATATAAATGCACAAATATACTAATATATATAATGCATTAAAATTTATATAAGCAATATTTATTATATAATTATAATACAAAAAAATATAAAAAATAATAAATCATAATTGTAAAAAAAAAAAAAAGAAGAAATGGGGTTGCTACAACACAATCCCAATTGGAATTAAGCTTTTTGACTAAACCATATCTTTTAAATAAATTATCAAAATATTATTATTTTGAAGTTATTTATCAAAATATTATTATTTTTACCAACGGCGCCTTTTTCATTTTTCTCTCAGTCTACCTCAGTACTCCTCAGAGAGTCAAGGTGATTTTTATTTTTTATTTTTATTAAGATGTTTTGGCCATGGGAAACTATCAACTTTGCTGGTGTTTTCCCAAAGCGCCAATTTAAACGCTATTTTTTTTTAATATTTTACTAGATAAATGCATGTTATTATTTAAAATTTAAAATTATAAAAAAATAGAGTAAAATTTTAATATTTAAAATTTAAAAATTACGTAAAACGATTTTTTTTATTTAAGAAACTGCCATATATTTAAAATAAAAGCACCAATTATCGGTATTTTCACTTACTACTTTGTCATTTTTTTTAGCGAATAAATGATTTTTATTGTAAAAAATCTAAAATTACCTGATAAATTTTTAAAAATTTTAATGCATAAAAATTTAAAATTATGTAAAAAAAATTTTTTTTGGTTTAAAAAATTTGTATATATTTTATATATTTTTATTTTTTACACATATTTTAAAAAATTAATAATTATAAAAAAATCTTATGGTATATTTTAATATTTTGCAAAGACATGCCCTTAAAGAGAGCAAGACATTCGCAGGCACATGCCTTACAAAAAAAGTTAGATATTTTTTTAAGGGAATGTGCCTGCAAAATATTAAAATATACCCTTAAAGATTCATTTTTAATTTTTAATTTTTTTTTAATTTGTTTAACTTTTCTAATTTTTGTAGATATTAATAAAAATCAAAACAAATAAAATATATAACAGTTTTTTAAGTTGAAGAATTTTTTGTTACATAATTTTAGATTTTTTTGTATCAAAATTTTTAAAATATTTAAAGAGTAATTTTATATTTTTAATCATAAAATGCATTTACCTGATAACAAAATGATAAAGTAATAGGCCCTGAAAATGTAAATTGGTACTTTTGTATTAAAATATACAACAATTTCTTAAGAAAAAATGTTTTTCATAATTTAAGGTTTTTATGTATTAAATTTTTTTAATATTTATTGAATAATTTGAGATTTTTAATAATAAATTATATTTATCAGATAAAAAATTATGAAATAATAAATCTCGAAAAAAAATAAAAATTAGGGCTTTAAAAAAATTTAGTAAGTATTGGAAGTGTCAACCATTTTTACGCTTTTGGCATGGGCCCAAAAAACAAAAACAAACCACATGAGTAAAACAAGTATTTTGATAAATAATTTTAGAGTAATAGTATTTTGGTAATTTATTTTTAAAAACAGATGAATTTTGGCCCAAAAAAAGTCATTAAAGTTATCATAAATTGAGAAAATAACTTTAATTGTAGTTATATAGATTATAGATATGTCAAATATATAATATATTAAAATATAATCTAAAATATAGCTTAATTAAACTCTCAAGCTTCACTTAATGCATTACTTGAATAAACTAAAACTTGATCTTAGCTCAATAACAAACGAGTCATGCTTAACCCGAAACAAGGATGATTGCCCGTAATTATTGAAAAGATTGAAAAGTTGATCATTGTCTTATAAATTATCACAGAATTTTTTGACAATGAGAAAGCCTTTTTGTTAAAAAAATTAAAAATTGATTTGAATTATAGTAATTGGTTTGATTGCGAGTCAAATAATAATTAATTTTATTTGGTTTGCTTTAGTTTTTATTTATAAATTAAAAAAATTATAACTATTCAAATCGAATCGAATTTTATTTTATTTAATTTTAAGTTAATTTTAATCTTTTATAAATTTAAAAATAAATATTTTATTATTGAATTAGTGAAAAAATAAAAAATATTGTAAAAATAATATTTTCAAAATTAAAAAAAAAGGATAGACTAAATAGGTTAAATTTGATTCGGATTTTGTTTGATTTTTTAAAAAATTTAAAATGCTATGAATTAATCATATTTTTTTAAAATAAAGCCAAAAAGTTATCACATTTACCTTTTTGCGAAGTTGCAAAGAGGATATTTTCATTTATTTACTATATTTGAAGACTTCTAGTACCATGAACTCAATTCGAAGGAAATTATCGCAAAAATTTAATGTGATAAAGTGATAATTGAATCTTGATATCACAGATTTAGTTGTGATAAAATTAATAGAAAAATATTGATTTAACAAAGTAATAATAGAACTTTGATTTTTCGAATTTAGTTTATTAAAATTATCCCATTTTTTAAAAATAATTAAATTGTAGTTTGATGGAAGTCATGACTATGATTAAACTTTTCAAGGTTAAATTATCGGTTTAAGTTTAAAAGTTTTTTCGATATTTAAATTATTTTAAATAAAATTATAATATTCAAAAAATAGATTTGAAAAAAAAAACTTTTATTTAAAAAATGAAAGAACTTTAATTTCAGCGGTATAAATTGAAGCCCAACCTAACCTTAGTCCTGCATAGTCCAACTCGTTTTTTTACCATATAACATTAATTATTTTTATACTTTCATATTTTGTAATTTATAATATATATAAAATATATAAAATATGTTATCTTATAAATATTAAAAAAATAAGTTATTCATATTTTAAATTAATAAAAATAAATTATTAGTTTAAATAAAAAATATGTTTCTTTTTAAATAAATAATATTAATAGAATTGGATGAATTCAAATAACTCATTTACAAGTATTAATGTGTTTGAATAAAATTTTAATCCTTTATTTAAGATCAACTGAATTTAAACAAATATCCATCCACGTTATTAATGTTACACGTAATTTAAGATCTTACCTATAAACATTTTCAAAAACCGCTAAGTCATTTCTAATTTTTGATGGTGTTGTTATCATAACAGTTATTGAATTGTCAATCATAATATATAAAGTATGTAATTATTTGTTTATATATATATATATATTACAATAAATAGATCGATGTTAGATCTAAGTAATATTTGATATAATTATACGAATATAATATATATAATTAAAAAAATAATATAACATAACATGGATGTATTTTTAAAATCTATCTAATATGAATTATAAACGTATTAAAATTGATATAAATATAAAAAAATTTTAAATATAATTATAATATAATAAAATATATAAATATAATAAAAAATATAAATTATTAGGTATAATCGAGATTGTGCACTTTGGTACCTTGTTTGATTTGGTTCTTTGTTTCACTTAAAATACTTTTTGTTTTTCCCGTTCAAATACTCAAAGCCCCGAACAGAGTACATAGTTAATCCACATTCTTGCAGCAAACAAACAAACGAACGAACGAACAAACAAATAAATAAAAGTTCCCGGATATATAGCGGAAAAAGAAAATACTAGCAGGGCACGGTACGGTCTTGCAATCAAGGCCAATGGAGGGCTCCTCTTCTCAGCCCTTGGATCATGATCCAACGCCTCCTGGCGCTTCGAAGTTCCTCTCAAATCTTCCCTCACGCGGCAACTTCTCCTCCACCCTCATCTCCTCCAATCTGGTTTATCCCCGTTTTTACCTTCGGTTTTTTAATTGATTTAGTTTAGCTTTAATCACAATTGTTATTGTTGTTTCTTTTGTGCTTTGGTTGCTGAGAAAACGTGACAAATGATTAGCGTGAAATTGTTTGTTAAAGTGAAAGTAGTTTTCCTGATTTCAGCCTAAAACTTGACTTATGATTAGCTTAGGAGAAAAATCTTAAAGTAGGATCGAATGATTTTAGAATCGGAAAAAAAAATGTTTTAGGGTTCTAAATCGAGGTTTTAGGCCATCTTGATTAACGTGTTTAGTGATGATTACTTCCGCACCCAAATGTGAGTAAATTTAAGTTTGATTGATGGTTTGCTAGGGTTTCACGATGGAACATTTGACATGGAAAGTAGAGAGCAATTAGTTATTTGAGCTAATCAAAATTCTTTATGGATGAAATACATTGTTTTAAGACAGGGTGTGGTTTGTATATAAATATCTGTCTTAAAGTATATCTTTGGAATTACCATTTTTTGTTGTCCTTAAGAAAATTATTCTAGGGGATCTTAGTTTCAAATTGGGATAATTTCCTGCAATTTTTGGTTACTAAACACTTGAATGCATCAATCTAATACAGTGTCAGTGTGTCATGTTTGCCTGTTTAGCTTTCTCCTGTAAGCACGTTTGCATTTGCACAGATGCATTTGATTCAGCATAGCACTTTATTCTTTCACTATCTGCTTGTTCCTTTCATCTGTTAAGTAGTGAGGGTTTATGAGATTGCTAGTTAGACCACGGTTATCAGTACCGTCTTGGTACCGTGAGTACCAGCTGGTACATCTCGTTTACCCCTTTCACTGTGGTCTGTAATGTTTCGGCTTAGGTACCGGGTTATATTGGACTCTACGACCCGTACTGACCAGTTTCAGGGTGTTCTGACAAAATACGTTATTTCGGCCAGTACATGAAGCATCACCATCGTGGGTTTTTCTTTTTTCTCTTTATTTGCCATAAACTTCCATTGTTAATCTTTTGCATAAAACTCTTTGAGAAAGACAAATAAGAATTTATAAAAGCATGGAAACAACAGAGTAAAGAGAAATACAGCAGAATAGCTGAAGAATAGAGAGAAGAAATGTGAGGTTGAAGAAGACAAGTGAAAGTGGTGGGAAAGAAAAATATTAACTAGATATTTTATTGTTGGGTTGTTTCTTTTTGCCAATATATTTAGGTTGTTTATTATCTTCTTAGGCCTAGTGATATTTGAAACAATGAAGTTCTTGCTCATAGTAAAATTATAAAAGATGTGATATTACATCAGATTCTATGTATTAAATAAACATTATAATCATATATATGAAATAGTTTTAAAAAGAATGATAAATTTGAAACTGTACATCAAAACATATCGTTAACGATACATACCAAAACGCAAACGGTACGTCCACCAGTACGGTATTAACTACTCTGGGTTAGACCCTAGGAGTTTTATGCTTTAAGTTGGGATTTTGGGCATGTTATGGTCTTTCTTTTTGAATGTCCGGTGCTCTTCTCTCAAGCTAGACCAATTTCCCCATGTGTTTTGTATGTCAATGGGGTCAAGATACTTCTCAAAGAATAACTTTTTGTATTATCTCTCTTTATTATTTGCCATTTTCTTTCCAATCACCTTAACTGTATCTTGGCACACAAAGATGTCACACATCAGGATCCTAGAAGATTGTAAGACAGTGGACCTCCCTGCCTGTTTGGCTCCTCTCGTTGCCTCTGCTTTTGTTTCCTTGATAACATGAACATCCAGTTTATAAGTCGAGCCCATGTAGCAGCCCCATCATTGGAACTCTTTAAGTATTCTATGCTATTTCTCTGAAGTAACCTTCTTGAAATGTGTAAAAGACTAAAACTTATTGCTGTTTTCCAATTCCATTCATGTAATATGCCTTTCTAAAATGGAAACAAGCTAAGAGGAGTTTCTCAGTTGGTTAAAGAGGGAATCAGCTCGGTAAGCCTTCTTGAGGGAAACTTGTTAGGTGACTGTCTAGCTTTGAATTATTGCAATCACCTATACTGCTGCTGACAAGTTTTGTTGACATATAATGCATCTTTGGACCTTTTTAACTAATATTGTCCTTTTCATCTGGGGTAATTGTTTTTAATTTTTATATTTTGAACAACTAAACTTTGTTAGAATTGTCAACTTCTTATGAATAATCAGTTCCGTGTTCCAAGATTCATATCATTTCGTAAAAGAATTTTGCTTATATTGCAAAATTTTACAGGTGGGAATGCGAGTCTATATTTCTGAGCACAATACGTCTCCTCCAGGTGGCTGTAAACTTCAACTTATCATGGAATTTCAATGTCTTTAGAGTTTACAGTTTTTTTTTTTTTAATTTTTATAGTTTAATTTATGCATGCACATTAGCCTCCAGAATTGCTGCTTTTGCTCCATGAGAGTCATTAATCACTGTTATTAATGCTATTAAATGTGTAGGATCTTAAATGTACTCTATATAAGCATGGTCTCTAAAATTCAGACTTTTGCATTGAGTAAAGGTCTTAAAAGTTGATGTGTGCAGCCTGTTTGGGAAGAAGCTCTAGGCGGTCTTCTCCAAGTAGTGCATTGTAGTTCTTTTGTAAAAGATGTTTGAGTGGAATATCATAACTGAAGAAACAATTCTTAAGGCTTGCTACTCTCAATTCTATTTAAGCGCCTGGTTTACCTCTTTGTCATTTCCTCCATCATATTTTTAAGGGTTATTTTTCATTTTTGAATATATTAATATTATAATCTACCTGTACTTTTCAAGCCCACATGTTTATAAAAATAGTTAATAAAAAATTGATTTAAAAATTCATTAAAAATTTAGGTTTTGGAACTCATTGAAACAGTTCATTTACGTGATTTGAGACTTTGGGAGCTTAATATGTATGAATATATGGAATACTTATACATGACCTAAAGATATAAAATTTGATGCCCTATATATATATTTCTTCCTAGCTGTATCTTACATATCTATTAATTGTATAATCATATATTATAATTTGATTTCTATGTTATATGTTATTGATTCATGTTTTATACATATATGTAAGAAAGAAAGGAAACATCCAATAACTCTGTTATAGCCTCTTGTTTATAATTTGAACATGCATGCATTTTTCTGCTTGTTATCTTGTGGATTCCCAATAAGGTAGGCAGAGATCAAGAGCATGCTTTAATATTTGTTCTTATTCACAAGCTGGATAATTTTACTCTCCGTTGTAAATCCAGAAAGCCAGCACATAAAGACGAACCAACAAAATATACTTATTAGATCACTCATGCTTAATGACAAGAAGGGTGATTCTAGTTCAAAAGATGCGAAAGCTGCAGCTGAGGGTCCTAGAAAGAGGTATTGACTTTATCTTTCTTCGGTGAATGGTATTTAACTTGGCTTGTCACAATATATTTTGTATATTCCTCTTAATTGTCTTATTATTCTCTTTAACCCTTATTTGGGGATAGCGATGTGAACATTCTTTTGTAGCTTCGTTCATGGATTACATCATGCTCTACTGCGTTCTTGTAATATCTAGAGCAAAAGGCTTCTATTGCACATGGTCATACTTGATGTCTAGGCTAGATTGTTTTGATCCTGCCAATTTTTTTCCCCCAGGGCTGCTGAAAAAGTTATGGATAGCAGCGCCTCAGCGAAGAAAGCCAAAACAAAAAGTAGGTCTCAACCGGGTCAGTCAATAGATGTTTTGTCCTAGTACTATGTACGTATTTACATTCATGGTTTGATGTTGGGGGTCAACGTTGTCAAGAAACTAGAATGTGGCTATGGTCATTTATAAGTGGTATTTCATTCGACGTACTAAAACGGGTTTATAGTACAATTCAGTCTCTACTTTGAGTAACAATTGTCCTACAGAATGCTTATTAATACTGATGCAGTATTTTAGAAGTGGCTGCATTTTGTTTTATATATTTTATTTAAGCCTTGGCCTATTTGTTGCCCTTCACGTGCTTGATTCAAAACTTCTATTCTCTTATGATGAAGTCTGTCTCTTTCACTTTTCATGTTTCTTATCCATAATCAGACAGAGTTGGATTTATGAAATGTCTTCAATTAGAAGATGGTTGACTGTTTTATTGATTTCTAGTCATGGGTTTTCATGATTTAGTTAGTAAGTTGGTATGTAATGTAAATGAAGCCATTCCATTTTCACAAGACTACCCTATTGTTCTCCATCATCAATGTGGATTGTTTTTGTTAAAACTCTGTCTCAATTGTTCCTTGTTCAGAGTAATGGTTTAATTCTGCTGTGAATTATCATCTTGAGCTCCCCTGACAACTCAAAAACTTACAGAGGGATCAAGCAGTTGCGCAGCTGAGGACTACCATAGTTTGACTGTAGAAAGGCTTCGCGTCCTTCTTAAGGGAATAGGACTTTCACCCAAAGGAAAGAAGGCATGTTCTTGGCAAATCTTTCTTGCATACCGTCTTAAAGTCTTTTAATTTCAAACAGATGATTGATTTTCGTGGTCCAAGAATAGATATCTGTGTGGTGGTTCATTTGGTTTTTAGGTGCAATGAAACTACATTTTCATGGTTATGGACATTTTTTTGGGGATAATAGGACTATCTACTTACATAATTAATACGTGCATAGCTAATTAATTACTGCTAAATTCTGGACCCATCTAACGATGTGTTGAACTGTGCAGGATGAGCTGATTGCACGCTTGAAATCTGTAAATGAATAAGCTCAGAAGTTGGATTGACGCTCCAGCTCTCTTGATGTATATGCAGGCAGAGGTAAGAGAAGTAGGCGATGATGTTGCTTTTGGTGTAACTTAGGAATGTGGCATAAAAAACGGAAGAGTTGACTTAGAATAGTGTTTTCTTTTTTGAGAAATTTAAGAATGGAACGGTTTAGTAGTAAAAACAAAATTATATATATGATTATTGTTTCATCGAATATATAATGTGCATTACAAGTTGAGGCATGCAGATAATTAGAGGTTTTCTTCTTTAAGCTCTCTTAACAATCATTTAAGCCTTATTTTCGTAAGGTGTTGGTACAACGGAGCCATGTGGTTTAAAAGGCTTCGCATTGCATTGAAATGAAGCCTTGATTTCTTGCCAAATTCAAAACCTTAAGGGTTGAAAAGCATAAGCAATTAGAATTTCTGTGAGTCGGTGGGAAAATTGTTCATCCAATAAACGAGTAGCTGCAATATTCTGTATGTTAGAAGCAGTCGGGATGACAGTGACCCAGCATGCGGAAAATAAATGTAGTTTTGTACAAGGAGTTGAAGTTTCAAGCATATGGCTGGACAGGGGAGAGAGTGGGTAAACCATGCCAAAGCTGTCCTTGCCATTGGTGGGGTGCGTTGGCTCCGTTGTTGGCTCTGGCATCTAGTCAAGGTGGTTTTCCCCAGAGGATGAAACTATGTGAGCAGTTTAAGTCTTCAAAGTTTGATAATACCTCTTTAACAGATTAATCTAACAATCTTAACTGTCTTTGTGTCAACAATGATAGAAATTTTTTCCGAATCCGTATCAATCAAGCAAAAATATAGTCCACACTTTAATTAAGGAATTAGTGTTAAGAGAAAAAAAAAACAATTTCACATTTACTAATTAAGGATTAAGCTGTGATTTTACAAAAGAATATTACGATATCTTTGTGAGTCATTTCTTTCTCAAAGACTAACATTGTTAGAACATAAAATTTTTAGAACATATCTTTGAGCTCTCAGACTCAAAGTGAATGATGCTGCACAATCTCAACAATCTTTGTATCAATAATTATTGATGAAACATGGTCATTCCTAAGTCAAGTTGCTTGAATCAGATCTCTCATTTTGAATTGTCGTATTCTACTTCTTTCAGCAATAAAGACCCGCAAAACTGGGGACATGATTTTCTGAGATTGAAATGCGATTTTATTTGAGTGGAGCAAACAAATAAGTCTTGTAACCATCACTTCGGCACCTTTCAGTCTGCCATTCTAAGAAATGACTAGCCAACTTTTGTATGTAGACAACGAACAAACTAAAAACATAACCACACAATGTCGAATATTTTCATTTTTTATAATGATATTGCGAAGCATGAGGGGAGATACTGTCAATTACTGGATATATATATAAAACACAAACAAGATTATAAATAAATTACCATCATGTTTCCGTAGAAAAGGATAATTAAATCAAAGTAACTCAGCTGAGCATGATGAACGTAGGGAGATAAACGAGAGAAATAAATAATACAGTTCTAATTGAAAGTGCTGTCAGCCTGTCACTTAATTTGGATTCGGAAATGTGTATTGGATATAAGTATTGAATATATTTAATTTTTTTTTAAAATTGAGTATATTTGAAGGGGCCGTATCCTTATACCAATATCTGAATATAATTTAGACAAGATATTAAACGCGTTGATGTTTCTTGAGCTGGTCGAAAGCTTCCTTGCGAGGACAGGAGCTATGTACAATTGAATAGGGCTTGAAATAGAGGAAAACAAAAAAAAAAAAAGGCATTAGAGTTGATATCGGAGATACATTTTGATCCTTAAATCAACAAAATTTAAGGAGATAAGAGAGCAAAGTAACAAGGAAGAAGATGATAAAAGAGAGATCTCTTGAACATGCCTATGCTTTTATACCCTGCATCGTGACAAATCTTGGGGTGATTGCCTTGCCTGATGTGGTAACCGATTACCGTCGTATGTCCGGTGATAAGACTAGTTATATGTCTTGTGATCGGGCTAGTTACATGTTCTATGTGACTAGATTAATTATAGATAGGGTTGCAAACAAATGCGTTATAAACTAGTCAAGAATAGTGCGGTTTTTATTCGGTTATTAAACTAAATAAACAATTATGATTGTAATTTTAATATTCATTATCAAAAGAATCAAGTTCAACTAACATGTGTTCAATTCATTTATATTCACAAAAAGGTTCATTTATAATTCATTTAAAAGTTGTTATTAGTTTGTTTAAAGTTTGTATATTGATTATAATTTAATAATATGACAATATTTTTATTCTATTATTTTATATTTAAAAGAGAAAAAAATAATCTCAAAAGTGAAAACAAAAATTACTTAAACTCAAACCTTAATTGTTTGTTTATTGTTTATGAATATATTTTTAATTGTTCATGAATATATTTGTTAAATATTCGTGAATAAATTCATTTAATCTTAATGAATCGATTTAGATCAAACCTATTAATAAATGAAAACATGAACAAATTCAAAATTTAATATACAAATATGAACAGAAGCTTGATTGTTCTAGCCTGGTTCATATATAGCCTAAGTTATGAACAAGTATCATTCGTCTTGAGTATAGGTAGTGATCCTAAGCTTTTGATTCTCTAGGTAAGAATCAGAACTTATTCAAATACAATAAAAATAAAAATAGAAATACAAGAAAGTAGTTCAATAGAAGAAAACAGAATCAAGAAACGGAAAGGTGTACTTGTTGGCTCAGTAATTGATATGGGACATGAAGATGAAGAACCAAATCTGGAAGAGTCTCAAAATGCTGAGTAGATCGAAAGGCAAATCCACATATCACCAAGAAGAATAGTTAGCCACTACAGGGGTAGCTGACTTGATGAAGGCACTGAAAACTAAGAAAAACGGGCAAACTGAAAAGGGGAAAAGGAATGTCAAGATTGTACTACCTACCTCAGGAGGTACCTCATCCTCTTCCATCTCATAATCTTATTTTTTGGAATGTTAAAAGGTTTGACAACCCCCAAAAACAAAAAAGTATAGTAAATAGAATAAAGAAGCTTAATGTAGAGATTGTTTGTTTGCCAGAAACAAGGGTGAAGCAGCCCAATACGATAGATATTTTTTAATAAGCACTTTCAAGGCTGGCAAACGCATCATAATTACTCCACAGCTCAAAATGGTCAAATCTGGTTCCTTCGGAAGAATCATATCCAAATTGATCTGGTGACAGTAACTGATCAAAGGATAACTTGTTGTGTTAAACTGAATTTGCAAAAGTTGTATATATCTGCAATATATGGCGATAATGATGGCAGTGAAAGGAGGAGGCTGTGGACACATTTGATGGACGTTCAAAGATCATTGTCTGTTGATCTCAAGCTTTTAGTTGGGGACTTTAACATCATAGTCCATCCCTTAGAGAGCTTAGATTTTAGGGAATCTCAAAGCCTCACATCAAACATAAAAGATTTCGAAGAATGTATTCATCAACTTGTTGTGTATGACCATGCTTATTATGGTCTTCCCTTCACATGGTATAATCGTCAAGTTGAAAAGCCCTTGGCCAGGAAGCCTGACAGGATCTTTGTGAATAAACATTGGCATCTTCGTTATGAGCACTCGTATGTGGAGTTTCTGCTTCCAGAAGTTTCTGACCATTGCCCTACATTCATAATATTGAGTAAGAATGATTTTTCAGCACTTAAGCCCTTCAAGTTTTAGAACTTTTGGACGAGGAACCTGAATTTTATGAGAATTGTGGAAAACTCTTGGGAAGACCCTACAACAGGCAATCCAATGTTTAACTTTTCCAGAAAATGAAGAGGTTAGAGCAGTACTAAAGCAATTCAATTTTGGGCACTATGATAACATTATAACCAAAGTGCAAGCAAAGAAAAAAGAGCTAGAAATCCAAATCAACAACCTATCCCATTTGTCAAATACTGAAATAGTGAAGAAAAAAAAGCAAATCGATGTTGAGCTAAAGGAATTGTTGCTAGTAAATGACAGCCACTATAGATAGAAGTCGAGGGTCAACTCGATAAAAAAAGAAGACTAGGACACTAAATTTTTTCACGGTATGGTTTCTGCCAAAACATAGTAGGAAGACTATCAAGGTTTTAGTTGATGCTCAGGATAATAGATTAGGCACATTTACCTAGATTTATAAAAAAGCTGTCAACTACTTCCAATAGCTTATGGGCAAAACAGAAAAACAAGTGGTTGGATGTTCTAAGGAGTTTCTTAAGGAATTGCTTTAGATCAATCTTTCTACTGGAGCAGAAGAAGATCTTACTAGACCAATCACTAACGAAGAGGTTCAAAATGCAATGTTTAGTCAGAATGGAGAGAAAGTATCAGGGCTAGATGGTTTCACTGCTCATTTTTAGAAAACAACATCGTCTATTGTGGGTAATGATGTGATTGATGCAGTTTTAAACTTCTTCCAGAGTAAGAATTTGTTACCAGCATTCAATTCAACCATAGTTTCTTTGGTTCCAAAAATTCAGAGCCCTGGCAGCATTAAGGACTTTAGACCAATATCTTGCTTTGCCGTGATTTGAAAATGTATTACAAGAATTTTGGCCACCAGATTAACAAAGTATCTTCCCATTATAATCAGCAAGAACCAGAGTGCCTTCGTGCACGACAGAAGCATTATTGATAACACCTTGCTTGCACAATAGTTAGTTCAGGGATACAGCCATACGTCTCTGTCATCTAGATGTGACTTGAAGATTGATCTACAAAAGGCATTTGATTCCTTAAACTGGGAGTTTTCGGCTTGCTGTTTTAACAGTCATGGGGTTTCCTGAATGGTTTGTTGAATGGATAAAAAAGTGCATTACATCTCTTATGTTCTCCTTATCTACTAATGGAGGGCTGGTGGGATGCTTTAAAGGGGCAAGAGGCATCAGGCAAGGGGATCCCCTTTCCCTTTACCTATTCGTGATAGCGATGAATGTTCTGCAGATGATTAACTTGTTTGTGTTTTGCAGATGATTTGTTAATCTTCTCTAAGAGCACCTTGGACTCCATTGTGGGGATGCAGTGCAGATTGTAACAGTTTTATAAATTCTTTAGGCTATAATTAAATTCTTCAAAGAGAGAGATCTTCCCTTCTGGCATTAATTTTGCTTGCCTTCAGAGATTCATAAACCGACCAAATTTAAAATAGGAAAGCTTCTTGTGAGATACTTGGGAGTACCTTTGATCACAAGGAAACTTACAAAAAGGGGATTCTGCCCCTCTATTTGGAAGGATTTCGAGGAAAATTCATCATTGGGCCACCAAACATCTCTTATATGTAGAGAAATTATAGTTAATTCAAGCAGTCCTTTTTAACATTTAAATTATTAGAGCAGGCACTTCATTCTTCCGTTGTCAGTGATTAGGAAAATTAACCAAATGTGTTCCATTGTTTTTGGAAGGTACACAAAGGTATTGCCAAGAGTGCAAGCTAGGGTTCCATATATTGTCCTAAATCTGAAGGAGGACTGGGGTTAAGAGAGTTAAAGACCTGGAACCAGGCCTGCAACTTGCAACATACTGGGCAATCATGATCTAAGCAGTTTCTTTGTGGATGGCTTAGATGCAAACCTATGTGCTGAAGGGTAGATCTATATGGCAGTCCTAAATAACTTCTAGAAGTGGCTGGAACTGGAAGAAATCGATGCAATTAAGGAACTTGGCCTTACAATTTGCCAAATTCAAGATCACAATTTTTGACAACTAAGGTTTGGAGCGAGCTGAGAACCAAGCAAAGGAAAGTTACTTGGCACAGGCTTATTTGGTTTCCTCTTCACATTCTTAAACAATCATTTGTCGCTTGGATGGCAATTCTTAATAGATTGCCAACAAAAGGCAGGTTAATTTCGAGAGGAATAAAAATTAAGGGCAACTGCACTTTTTGTAATACTGAGCTGGAGTTTAGGGATAATTTGTTTTTTGTTGTGAGTACTCGAGATAAATGGAGGGAAGTGCTTCATCTTTGTTAGCTTCAAAGAACTGCAAGAGATTGGAATACAGAACTACATTGGGCAGCTTCTAGGTTGAAGGGAGAGCCTTAATTTCAACTATTTGGAGGTTTGTATGGAATGCTCATATCAATTTGGTATGGAGGGAAGGAAATATCATGCTTTTTAATCATGTCCAAACATCAAAGGAGGAAGTGCTTAGAAACATCAAGGAAATATTGCTGATTCGGTTATTAGGTGTAGAACCAGAATTGACAGATTCAATTAACATAAGATTATGCACAAACATGGGGTACTAACTGTCAAATAGATTGATGTGCTAATGTGGCAGGTTAAAAACCAGATTAACAATGTTCATTGGTAATTCTGTCAAAACTATGTTCATTTGTAATGTTTGTTAAAACCAGACCAATAGTGTAATATAGCAAGAATTGCCTGCTTCTTTGATAATAAAACTAATTTACCCAAAAATATTAAAAATATAAAATTTTATTTAAAAAAACAAAATAATAAAGAGACATTTTTAATAATTTTTATTTTTAATAATTTATGTCGTATTTATATTTACTCAATTGATGTAAAAAATACACGATACAATGCATATAGACCGAATCTAGGCGTGACTGGCGTGTTGAAGACAAAAAATAAATAAATAAAAATAAATAAGAGCCACCTTTAATTTAGAGGTAAGATGCCCGAGAAATCGAAGAGCTTGGGCTGCACAAAGGGGGAAAAAAAGATGGAAGCCCAATAGAAACTCGTAAACCCTAAAAACCATCCTCTAATTTGCTGGAAACCCTAACATGAT
>JBBYHO010000022.1:9400016-9440360 GCA_038382025.1 Adansonia gregorii | reverse complement strand
ATCATTCTTATCTTGTAAAAATATTGAAAAATTGGTATATTCTGAATTTGGGAATTTTCTGAGCCCATAAAATTATCCTTGGAGAGGTAGGGTTAGCTAGACAACTTTAAAATAAATTTTGAAACATTTCTTGGCCTACATGTATATCAAAGTATAGTAACTTTGGTTTTTTGAAAAAAAAAATAAAAGCTTCTTTTATACTCCTTTTATTTTTAAAATTTTTTATTTGAAAAAAAAAAAACATAAAAGAGACAATGTGGTGGAGTGCATGATATTCCACCATTCCACTGTTTGCTGTTCCACCATTCGCTGCAACTTTATTTTGAGATTTGTGTTTTTTCTTTGAATCTAATTTCTTATTATTTTTTCTCTTATCACCCTTTCTTCTCATTATTTTTTTTTCCTTCTTTTGATGTCACCATAGCTTGGATTTTTACTTTTCTTGGTAATTTTCTTTCATTTATTCATTTTTTATTTCATTTTTTTCTTTTTCTTTTCTTTCCCATTTTTTTTCTTTCGATATATGTTTTTCCTATCATTCCTTTTGATTTCCTGCAAATAAAAGAAGAATAAATAAGATGAGAGGGAGCGAGGCAATGGCACAAATAAAAAAAATGTAAGAGATTGTCAGATGATTTTATTTTTTGGGTTTTTTGGGGCCAAAAAGAAAAAAGATAAAGGATTGGGAAAGTAAAGAAATAAAGAATATATGAAATATTAAAAAAGTTTAAGCTTTAGTTTTTCGTGCAATTTTTTTATTTCTTGGTGATCTTTTGTTCTTAAATTTATTGGTGACTTTTAAGATGATTTCAATTGATTCAAAATATTGTTTGTGATTTATGGTTTGAAAATTGAGCTGGTTAAGGTTGATTATTGTATGGCTAGATCGATTGTCTAAGTTTAGTTTGATTTTTGTTTTTATTTTTATTGTTTGTATTTTCATATAGATATTTATATTTTTATTTGGTTGAAGATTTCTTAGAAAATGGGATAAGAGAATAAGGTTAGAAAAAAACAAGAAAAAAAATCAGTCAAATTTTCTTTTATTATTTTTATATTTTTATGTAGAATTTTATTTTTGGAAAAGAATGGAATAGCAAAGTTTGAATGAAATTTTAGACTTTTAATATCTTAAAAAATTAAATAATAAATTAATATTTATTAGTTTTCCATTTTTTATCATCATTTTCTTCTAAATGACAGAGTAATGCTAGTTCCTTATGTTGGTAAAAGAAAATATGACCTAGTTTAGAGTTACCCGATGCACTAACTCTTTACTGAAGCAGGTTTTCTAAGCAATCTTTACCCAAAGTTATGTCTCAATAGTTCATTTTCTTTTTTTTTTGAAGCATATTTATTAAGCAGTCTTTAGTATGATACGTTTTTGTTATTACTATTGTTATTGGTTTCTTTAAAGAGATTGAGCCATAGAGGCTTCTAGATGACCAACAAAGAAATGTTAATCGGGCAATCGAGATTACATATCTAACCTCATATTATTTTCTTAGTGTTGCTTATTTCTAATTTTAAGTACTAATATTTAACCTTTGAATCTTTTTGACTGGGTATGAATTTGACATTCTCAAGTTAGGACTTTTAATTATTAATAATTCCAACCTAAATGAAACATGAGATGTTATTGTAATATCATGGGTAACGTCACTATATTCTTCAATTTGATGAACATTGAAACCTAATGTTATTTATTTCAAATTTTAGTCTTCCATTGGATTTTTTGTTATTTTCTCATCATATTCTTAATTTGTTTTTGTCATTATGACATAATAAAAAGTATAAAAAATCTTTTAGATGAATGCATGAAATGTAATTTCCATGTTATGTAAGTCATACCCAAGTGTATGCTTGAAATCTTTAAACTAAGGACTTTGATTAACCAGAAGTCAAGCTGATATGATATTTGCTATCAATGAACTGGGGAATCAAATATTATTTGTTTTACTTTTTGTTTTCCATTTATTTGTATATTCCACTTTTTTCTTTGCTCTTTCTTTACTTGTAACTGTTATATTCTCTCTTGTAACAGTAAGAGTTTCTTTATTTTCTTGGTGTTTATTATGTTGTTTCATGATTAATCTCAATATAGAGGTTTATTTTTTTATTTTTTTATTTTCTCTTTGTTGGTTCGTTCTTCTTTTTTATAAGGAATTGATTTATGATTTGCTAACTATGTTTGGAAGTGGCTTGGTTTGATTGTTTCATTGAAACCTTAGAAAATCAAAGCTATTGCATCTGACTATGTTAAGGAAAGCTTGGTTTACAACTTAGTATGTTCATTTTCTTTTTTTTCTTGATGTTTCATTGTTTTTGTTTCATTCTTTTAGGTTTTTGGGGTGTTTGCTATTGGTTTTTGTTTAATGTGTTTTTGGATTATGGTGGATTTGTGGGTTTTATTATGTTTTAGTATGGTTTGTAAGGAGACTTGTATCTAACCTGCAAGGTATAATCTATTTTGATTTGAAAGCCTTATGATTTTGTCCATAAAAGCACCTCACAAGTATAAGCTTAAGTTTTTACATAATTACCATATTAGATCCTCAAGGAGTCCTAATGTGGGATGAAGATTTCACAAACTCCTCTTTAAAGCTCGACTTTTCATCAAGCCCAACAAAAAATAGATAGAATCAAGATCACATGAGGCATTCAGATTCTATAAGTGGATCCCATCATGTAGCATTTAACTATTGTAGAATTTTAGAGGCAACCCTTATGGTGTAGGACTTAGCCTTTTCTGGCTAGTGATTTGCTCTAATACCACTTGCAAAGACCCGTACAAACCTACGAGAGATTGTTTGCTTTGGCCTACTAGGCCTTATGGTTTTACCAGGAAAGATATTTTGCAAGTATAAACTTAAGTCTCTACATATATACTAAGTAGATCCTTTAAATTTTCTTAATGTGGGATTGGATGTTACAAACTTTCCCCGTTTTAAAGCTTAACGTCATCATTAAGCTTAGAATAAACAGAAGGAACCAAGATCACACCAAGCATTAAAATTCTAGAGGTGGCTCTAATCGTGTAGCACTTAAACTCTCGTAAGATTTTAGAAGTGGCACTTATGGTCTAGCACTTAGCTTCCATTGGTTATTATATAGCTTTGATACCATTATTGGAAATTCTAGAGGTAGCTCTCATCATATAGCATTTAACTCTCGTAAGATTTTAGAAGTGGCTCATATGGTGTAGCACTTAGCTTTCATCAGTTATTATATAGCTTTGATACCATTATTGGAGATTCGTTCCCAACCTGTGAAATATTTTCCACTTTGACTTGAAAGTTTCATAGTTTTGTTTGCAAAAAGCATCTCGTAAGTATAGGCTTAGTTTCTATATTATACTATAGCAGATCTTTGAAGACTCTCAACGTGAGATGGGGGTGTTACAGTTTGATATGTTTTAATGTGTTTATCTTTGTAATTAAATTCATGTTAGAGCTTAGACTGTGGGTTTTTAATGGTATGTTTTTTTTTTCTTTTTCATGGGATTTTGGACTTTGTGGATGCCCACTTGATTTATTGCATTTCTAGGTTAAATGAAAATTTTGATTTTGTTTTACATATATTACATGTAAAGCATCACTTAAGCGTGGGTTGAATTTTAAAAGAAGTTTGATTTTTTAATCAATTATTAGATAAAATTTATTTTTATATAGTTTTTATTTGGTGAACTTTTAAGAAGTTTTCATTTAGATAAAAGTTATAGCTACATGTTCTAATAACCCTTGAAAAAGATTATCATAGGTTGGTTAAAGGTGTATTATTTCAAGGCCTAGCTACTTTTTACTTTTAGGCTCCAAATTTAGGCTCTTTTTTTAATTTTTGAATCCCAAAGCCTACAAAAACAAAATATGCATAGTTCTTTTCACAATTAAAAACACTTTTTCAATTATTATCGTCATCGTCATCATTATCATTATCATTATCATCATCATCATCATCATCATCATCATCATCTTGAATCATCTTTATTTGCTTTGTAAACCAACCTTCAATTACATACTCAGAAGCTTGATATTTGATTTAGTGTTAAACCATTAATGATGAAGTTTTGTATAAGATGTCTTACGGGCTAATATTTAATAAGTTTTAATAATAAGTTGGCTCTTTTAAATGTTAATGAAATAATGCTATTTATTTTTATTGTGGTAAATAGACTTATAATTTTTTTTTACTTTTAACTATAGTAAGAAAGTTTTGTAACTTTTTAATTATTTATTGATATAGTTGTTTACGGTTAGTTATAATTCAGTTCTCTACGTAATTATCAGTTTAAAAAACTTTAAAAAAATGTTATTGATTTTTATATAGTACATTGACATAGTTATTTATGGTTAAGGCAACCCAAGTGTAACAGGGCACAATGTTGTGGAAGATATAGAGTTAGAGAATCTCTAACTGATGTTCAAGTAGCAACTAATTTAATTACATTGCTAATAGAAGTATTTAATATGAATTGATGAAGGCCTCTAATAGAACCATTTGCATATAATTACTTTGTTTGTTACGATGTTTTATAGATTTTTGAACTATGATAATTTTTTCTGAGTATGGCTATGCTTTAAGATCTTTTCTGTTTAATTTGATTTAATTGAACTTGATTAGGTTGTCATATTTTCTTTTTATTAAATTTGTTTTATCATTAAATTATTATTTATTGATATTTGTTGTTGAAAATCTGCTTAGTAGCCCCAAAACTTTCTTATTTTGCTATGATAAACTTTGATTTAATGCTGTGCTTCCCATTAAAGAAATTATTGAATTGTAATCTATTTCAAGTCTTACTAATGTCACACCCCAGATTTAGAGATTTAAAATATACTTGTGAGAAAATTTTCATAAGTATATAAGGTAACAATATTATATTAAACGAAAACTCAAAAACTCCAAATGTCTCCAAAACTTAAAACTTACAAAAGTTTAAATCTAAAAAATATTTAATATTAAACCTTGTCGAAAATACAAATATTTTAGCTGACTAACAAAATAGTTGGATCTAATATAAAATTACTCACGTTCAAGTTTTATAAATAGATAATAAACTCGCAAAGAATTCCTTTTTTCATAACTGAACTCTAAAGATGTATGGATTAGATTAAGCACGTTATAAAAAACATTTAAGTCAAAATTATAAATAATAATGATTCGAGAATAAAATTGGCTAATCTAATATTCAGTAAACGTAGTTATTTTGAAATTATATTATTTTCAAAATTAGGTTTATTAAATAACAAAACTAAGAAAAATTTCATAAGTTATTCATTTTCAATAGTCTCCGGTAACATACTAAATTCAACCCATGTGACATAGATTAGAGCAATAGTCACTATTTTCAACCAGTGACACAATTAAAAATCAAAACCACTAATCCTAACTAGTAGCATGATTCGAAACAAAAATCACTATTTTAAATTGGTGACATAGTTGAAACTAGTTTCCAATCAGAATGTATGTGTCGACATGCCTAATGTTTAGCCCTTGTTTACAAGGCTTTAGCATAATCATACTGGGAGATAAATAAAAACAAAACATATTTTTAGATTATCCAACTATACAAAACAATAAATGAAACATATTTCAAAACATATTTCATAGAAAGCAGTTTCCATATTTTTTTGAAGCATTTTATATAATAAATCGTATTCATAATTATAAATAAATATATATATATATATATATGCATAATAACATGAACAAAAATCATATTCGAAGATCAATCAAATTGAAATCACATCTCAGATCAAAATAAAAAATTCTCTTGTATATAATTTACATGTTTAGTCCGATTTTAACAAATCAAGGGACAAAATATTACATATCATTAACAAAATCTAAGTAATAAAAGGCTGATTTTAAAATGTCAACACTTAAGTGATATCAATCACTTACATGTATTTGCCAAACCGAAACCAACAAGTAACAAACTTAACCTTTCAAGGCCTATTAATTTGAAACGTTTTTAAATTAGAAACTAAGACTATTAATTAATCTAAAAAAATAAAGACACTTTTTTGGATAATTTAAGTGTGTTGCAGCTCTTCGTCGATCGAAATTATTTATGAAACCAAACTATTTATTTTATAAAATTTGTTTCATTTCTAAATATAGAAAATGTATGTATGATATGTTATAGTAATCTAGTTTTCGTGTTTTGAACACTTTCTTGATGCATTATATTTGAACATTGCCAATAGAGGTTTTGACCATGTCATCTTATGCTTTACGATTAGAAACCAATTTTAAATTGTGCTACCGATTAAGAATACTAGTTGTTATATTAAATCACGCCACTAGTTTAGAATCATAATTTTTCTTTTGAACCATGCCACTAGTTTAGAATAGTGATTTTTCATTTGAACTATGCCACTAACTTATAATAGTGCTTTTCATTTCGAATCGTGCCATCATTTTAAAATAGTAGTGTTTGTCCATAATTTGTAAAAGGATATATATATATATACACACACATTTATTTTGGTAACTAAAATATAAAATCTTCGTTAAATATATTATGATATATCATTTTGAAATAAATTATTTACAAATTTAAGATTACCCCAAAAATTTATATTAATAATTCAAAATTTTGTTTTAGCCTAATTATTTTTTAGCGTACTTAACCCAACTAGAAGAATGTTAATTACTTTTTATATAGTTGTACTCATTATATTCTTTAATATTTTATAGGTTCTAAATATGGCTATACGCATGAGAATATTAGAGAGTGATGTTTTGACTTTAGTACATATTTTCTAAGTTTTAATGTGTTAAAAGACACTTAAACTTTTTAAGACTATTATTTAATAGACTATTGAAGGTTTCGAACTTTTATCTTTAAACATTGTTATCCTTCAAATACATTTCTGCACATGATTTTAAACAACTCAATTTATTATATTTTTATAAACATTGATTTCTTTGAATTCTATTTTATTAGCTATTTGCTTTGCACATTTATAAGATTATGTCTTGTAGATATGCGGCATCTGTTAAGCCTTGGTTTGAGGTGCAACAAATTTAATGGTATAAAAGCTTAGGTTTTCCTATTTTAGATTTTGATGATCATTGTCGATGTTCCATGTGCCCAGCCTTTACTAATTTCGGATGATCTGAAGGGTCAAAGCACGCTCGACTTAAAAATATGATCATGTTTAACATGAAGGAGCGAAAAGACCGTCGGACGAATCGCTCATCCGACTAGTCTTGGTGGCCACCACGAAGTGGCCATAAACTTAGAGTTGCCACCGATCATTTTAAGTTAGGCATAACTAGATGCCTATTGAAAATAATACCAAAAATTCGTTGTTTTGGGTTCGATAGTTGGTTACATGTGGAGAAGGATTACCACCTTCATGATACTCGAAGATCAGTACCATCCAACTACATCTTACTTCAATCTCGATTTCTCGATTCTATTTTTATCATTATTTAAATATAATTTCATCTAATGTATGAAATTTTGTAAAGATACGAGTCAGGTTGTAATGAAAATTTTATCACATATGCACCTTGGAGAGGTGAGAAATATAAGGTTTTTTTAATGAAAATTATCTCCGGACGGGTTTTAAAAAAATAAATATTTAATGTCTAGCACTAGAGAGATAACAGCATGAGATATCATTTTGTGATTTTGAAAATGATTTTTAAAGCATGAATGCCCGAGGTCCCTATAAAAGGAAATTTATTAGTAAGGTGGAAGAGAAAGCAATAAATAAATCCACACAAAATACATGAAAATGAGGGATGATTAAAATGATTCTCATAATTATCTTCGATTATTAATGAATGACTGAGATAACAATGTTGAGACTTAGTCAGATTCAGTGGAAATTTGAGGGAAAGACTTGGGAATGTCCTGGGGAAAAAAGTTTAGATTTTAAAAGGAACGTAGAGAGCGGGTTTGGAATATCCCTTCAAAAGAGTGGGGTTGAAGTGTCCCCAAAGGTGAAAATTTGATGTCATTTTAAGGTAAAAGCAGGGTTGAAGTATCCCCTCGGAGAAGTAGAGTTTGAGTATCCCTAAAAATAAAAATTTGATATCATTTTAAGGTAAAAGCGAGGTTAGAGTATCCCTAAAATTTTGACATAAAAGTAGGGTTGGAGTATCCCTTCAGAGAAGTGGGGTTGGACTATCCCCGAAAATAAAAATCTTTGACGTTAAGAGAAATAGGACATATTTTTTAAAATAGGGAATCTGTAAAAATCAGGAGTTGAAGGTTTGGCTAAGATGTTCCTATATTTGTTTAGCCTTGGGTCGAGTCTAAAGGGCTTAGATTACAAGAAGGAGCCGAGTAGAATATGAGGCATTCGAATGCCTCAATAAAACATTTCAGAAATCAGGTTAGGAACAGAGGACAACATCATGTCATTTCTATTTTTAAATTTATTTTGAGCTTATCCAGAGGTCTTAGGGGGTAAACGAGGTATCATTGGAAAGGCAACTCAATAAGGATTAATTTAAAAATATTTCAAAAATCCTAGAAAATTACTTTCTAGGCAGAATTAATTTTTGAATTTCAACTTGTCTCGACACTGGCAGCATGTATAGGGTAAAGGTATGATGGACTTTGAAAAATCATTTTAGATTCATCCGAAGCTATTCAAATACGAATAATACCTTTTTGAAAAAGGAATTGCATGAACACCATGGAACAAACATTCAAGGGATTCATAAATGTTGTTTGCTAGGCCAAAATAGCCCAAACAATAAACTGTTCCCTGGATCCAGGGGTTCTAGATAACAAGGATTTAAAAAATTGTAACTATTTCATTCGAGATGATCTAAAGGTAAATGAGACATCGTTTGAAAGGTAATTCGAAACTCTTCAAGGGACAAATCCCAACACATTCTGGACAAATCCTTTTTGTTTTTTAAAATAATTTTTTAAGAT
This sequence comes from Adansonia gregorii, assembly GCA_038382025.1. Taxonomy (NCBI): domain Eukaryota; kingdom Viridiplantae; phylum Streptophyta; class Magnoliopsida; order Malvales; family Malvaceae; genus Adansonia; species Adansonia gregorii. Next base: position 9,431,455 of record JBBYHO010000022.1, on the reverse strand, counting down.
CAGGCCACTATGCTACCAAAACAAAACAAGGGAGGTTTTCGGCATTTTGGCTTTTATTTAGGTTGAGCTTGGGCCATGGATGTTCGAACATCTGTAAACAAGATAAGAGGTTAACATGGGTGTCACATGTTCATTCCACAATTCTAGAGTAGTTTGGGATGACAGAACAACCTATGGACCATGCCACTATAAAGGTGGTTGTCTAGGGACCAAGGGTTCACATTTTTCAACTAAAAGGCTTCATTTCGTTTTTGAAAAAAAAAACCAATACTCTTATACTCATTCTTCCATGAATCCAGAACTGAATGCTTGCTTTGCCCCTAAGGTTGGAAAACTTCATAAAAATCTTAAGCCTATGTTATTCTTCATGTATGGGAGAGAGCATGTGCTTAACTTGGGGATATTTTTTAATCAAATTTTCTAGCACTCAAGCATACATCTCAACACAAGCAAAGTACCATAAAATGATGCACAATATAGAGGACATATATGCACAAGCAAAGATGACATTTTTCATAAAAAATATGATAAAAAAACATATGAAGATGATAGATAGATGCACGAACATATTTAGGATGAACATGTTTAAAAAGAGTTTGCTAAAGAAAGGCATTTTTAATTCATGGTGCCTATCAAACTTCTAGGAAATGCATGAGCATACTTATGTCATGTTAAGATGCATATTTTAAATATGAGATGAAGATATGAATATGGAAGGAACATGGCAAGAAGTACATGGACAGAGGCTATTATGGTGATGAAAATGCAAAGGAGCATGCTTAGTCAACCATACAGCATGAAGTCACCAAGAAAAAAAGCAAGATCCTAAACTACCACAACCAAAGCCACAGAAAATGCATGAGAGTCCTAAGATGGCCATAAAAATGTAAAAATGGTTTACTAAGATGATGTTAATAACAAAACAGAAATTATAAAGATCAAGGTAAGGGGGATATACAAAAAAAACTTGAACTTCCCTCTTTCTCGAAGTAGTGGCCATAGGCTTAATTTTTTCCTTCTCTTTGCCATTATTTAGCAAGAAAAGGATGAAAATGAGTAGTTTTTTGCTGGTATGGTTGATGATAAGGCTTTTTAAGGATCAAAACTGTGGAAAGTTATTCTTAAAGGTTTTCCAATGGTAGTTTAGGGTAGCTACGGGAATGGAGTTTGGTTATGGTTGAAAGGCAATGAAACAGTGTTTTGGTGAGCTTTTGGAGTTGGAGTTGCTGGAGGATTTGTGGGGATGAGTGAAGGGTTTTTCTAGGATTGCTAGAGTGTTTTTTTTTTATAGTTGGGAGAGTTTTTTTTTGTGAGATAGTTGGTTCTTTTTTTCTTGGTTCAGCTCTTCTTTTAGAGGACAATGGAAATGGCATTTTTGGCTTTTTCTTCTACACCAGGGCATATCTCTAGTTGCCATGTCCAATTGACTCCCTTCTTATTAGTTCTGCCATGCTAAGCAAATAGGTAGAAAGGCTGTGAAAGCCTACAAGCTGGAGATATGCCTGCCATCCTCTTACACCTATATATTTTATGAAAGTGACCTTTATCATTAATTGTTTGAACTCCAAAAATTTGTTAGAATCTATTAATAAACCCATAATTGAGGTTTGCAATGTTATATAATAGTTCCTTGGTGCAAAAACATATTTAAATTGGGTTTTCAGAGGCTGAAAAATGGCTCGAACTAGGTAAAAAAGCCTTGGTTTATCGATAAAGAACATGTTGTATCGATACGCAAGGTACATTTTACCCCTGAGTATCAATACAATGAGTTGTGCATCGATACTAAGAGCAAAAAATTTTTTTAATCTCGAGAGTTGGAGGCTAGTATCGATACTCCATGGATCTGTATCGATACTTATGCTTGTGCATCGATACATTTTGTCAAAAATCATAACTTTAGCTACTGCCAGGCCTACTGCCAAGGTCTGTATCGATATAAACGTGCCAGGTCTCGATACCAAACCCTCTTGTATCGATAGTTTTTAAACACCAATATGACCCACACATACCTTAGGTTCCTCGAGTTGTCTTATCTTGGTCACAAAGAGAGGAAAATTCGCTCGTTTACTCACCTGAACAACTCTGATGACACCTTGAAAATGACCTTTGATGCTTTGTTTTTGCATTTTTCTTTAAAGCAGTCTATAAGCATTTTAGAATTTCCCAAAAAACATTTTTATCGAGCAACATGCCTCATTTTTATTTCTATTTTTTATTTTGTCATCTTTTCCCTAACTCCTAGGATATCAAAAACTGGTCCAGACAAAATGAGATGTCTATAATCATTATGATTAAACATTTAGTATTATTGTGACAAATGGGTATGGATAGAAATTAAAGTTTGGGATGTTTCGCTCCATTAATTTATTATTTTTGTTTTACTATAATTGTTTATTACAAAAAAATCTTTTTTTGCAATATGTTTGCTACTTTAATTAAATTAGTATGCCTCCTAGTCATAATAATGAACCAAACCTTACTGAGATTATGACAAATGCTAGTGTTAGTGGTTTGAGTTCTCACAATGAGTATGCCAAAATCCCTAAAATCAAGTCAGGGATCAAAGTGTTATTGTTGCATCAAATGCTCAATGAGATGTTAGGAATTAGGCAGTGGTAGCATAAGGTGTAGTGGTTAAGATGATGGTAGGGCATTGTAGTTGATTAATGAAGTAATTAATTTGGTAAAGATTCAATGACAACACCATCCATCAATGCAACAAGCAAATAATTTTGGGGAATGAAAAAGTCTGAATGAGTAAAGGAGATAGCACCTATTACTTTTAAAGGTTCTACAAACCTTGATGAAGTAAAGTTATGGATTGAGAAGATGGAGAATGTTGTTGATGCAATGCATTTTCTGGATTAAGATAAGTTTAAATTTGCTACTTACTTATTGCAAAACAACGCTAATAATTGTTAGAAAAGAGTAGCTCGCACTCATGAAAACAATTTGGGGTTTTTTATTTAAGACAACTTTCACATTGCTTTTAAATATTTTCCTAGAAGTAAATTATGTTTGTTATTGTGTATAGTAATAAGCAAGGGTTGCAGTCATAAATATTGTTCTCAATTTGTAAGTTATTGATATGAACTCTTATCCGATATAACCAAACAAATTAAAAAATCTTCATAAAAAAACTAAATTATGATAGGGGTTGCTTGTATTTGGATGAAATAAAATAAGAAATATAAAAGTAAAAGTAAAATTAAGGTTTAAGAAAATAAAATAACAAGTCTTAATAATGATAAAAAAACATGGTTAAAGAATTATTTGCTGTCTCTAATCGTAAACTATGAATCAGTATCAGAATTATCTTTAATTATTTCTTAAAACTACCAATAATAGATAGCAACAAGTTTTGCCACCCTAATCTTTCCTTGTTTGTTGTTAAGTAGAATAAATTCTCTATTTAATCCTTAACTTTTAAATAACCTAAAATAAGCTCTCCAAATTTAATTAAATAAAAGCTTTAAGATAAGAAAAATAGGTTGATTTAAGAAATAAACACACAAACTCAAATTATTTAACTTGGATTATGTCCCATATCATAATGAACAAAAGCTTGACCATAATCATTTATCATAAACTATTATTAATGAATAGAAAAACAAAACAATTACGGATCAAGATTCCTAATCTAACAATAGATTATTATTAAGGTCTATTTAGTAGCACACTTAAACAAATCAAGATAAGAATCATAAATAATTTGTATAGAAGAACATAAGCAATTTCATGTTGAATACTTCTGAAAATTAGTTACAAAGTCATATTTAGGGCTTTAAATGACCCTTAACCATAATAAAAATTTAGTTACACATGTCTATGTGTTCAAGAACATATTCATATGAAAATTCTAACAAGAATTAAAAAAAAAGAAAAGAAAAGCAAGATTGAAAGAAGAAACTCAAGTATGATGGCTAGCTCTAATTTCTTTCTCTTCCTTTTAATCTCCTTTTTATTCTCCTCTTGTTCTGTTCTAGTTCTCTTTATTATGCTCACAGTCTTTTCTTAATTTTGATTTTTCTCCTCTTGAATGCCAAGGTTAAATCTCTATTTATAATGATTGAAAGAGAACCCTAGGTTAAATTGAAGAATCCTATTCAAGCTAGGAATCTAGATATCACTTTCAAAGCATATGTGGTTGACCAATTCTAATATTTTTTACTTGGACTGCAAGAATTAAGCTTTTACCAAAAAATCTAATCTTTTATACTCCAATATCTTCTTCTATATTTATAATTTTGAAATCATAAGCTCATTAACATCCTCATTGTCATTGTTTTGCTTTATTCTCCAAATTAAATCTAAAATTGAAAAATAAACATAGGAAAAAAAACAAAATAGAAAACATAACAAAAACTAAGAGAAAATGTGTACCAAATCTGTAATTACTGCTGCAGTTGGGAAAGAGTTTCTTATTTTGGTTCAAGGTAACATTATGGATAAGCATGAGGTTGATTTTGATCAACTGTCAGAGTTTGCCTTTTCTTTTATTTTTGATGATGAAAGTAGAGTTAAAAGGTTTAAAAACAGTTTGAGTGGCCATATTCGTAGAGGCCTTGCTTTATTGCATTTGACCAGCTATAATGAAATGGTTGGTAAGGCAAAGTCCTTAGACTTAGTTTAGAGGGAGACTTAGAAAGTAAAGAGAGAATTTTTTAAGAAGTGGGGTAGAGACTCCAATTTCAAAAAAAAAGAGATCTTTCAGTTGTCCCTCTAACTTTTAGACACTAAAGGGTCTTAAGCTATTTTTACCTCTAAGGGTAAGTTTCCTCTACCAGATATCAATCTTTTAATGGTAAGACATCTCAACAAAGGCCTAAGTGTTTTATTTATGGTAAAGGACATCGAGTTACTAATTATAGGCATATCACTGAAACATGTTTTAGATGTTGCCAGCTGGGCCATGTGCGGTTGTTTCCCTTTAAATTTCCTAAGATTTACAATCAGTGTTAAGGCCTCAAAATTTTTAAGCCCTTAAACCTTCAGTAGTTCAAAAGATGTAACATATTCAAGCTATTTAGACTACACAAACACCTTTATTTGGATCACAAAGAGGGGAAAACGTTGAACTCAAGGATGCATGCTCACTTTAACTTAACAGAATGCTAAAGCATCAAACACCATTGTTTTAGGTATTCTACTAGTTGCTCTATTTATGCTAGTGTCTTGTTTAATAAGGGTGCTTAACATTTTTTTGGTTTCACCTCCTCTTTTACAAAAGCCTACTCTAGCATATACATTTTTGGAATATGAATTTTGCATTAATATCCTGGTTTAAGGTCAACTTTTGTCCAATTAAATTTATAAAATAAGTGTGATAAGAATTGAGACAAGAAATTGGTAGCTAACTTACATGTTTTAGTATGAATAATTTGATGTGATTCTAGGAATAGATTTGTTATTTGCTCACTATACTAAATTGAATTGTTCTAAAAGAAGGGCAAATTTTGAAATCCTTGGGTAAACACCTTTTAGTTTTTATGGCAGTGGTGGTGTATACATTTATTTATTTACACTATGCAAGCTAATCAGTTAATGAAAAATGGATGTAAAAGGTATTTGTGATAGTAGTTGATAATAAAACTGAAGAGAAAACATTAGAAGATATTCCTACTGTGAGAAATTTTCTTAATGATCTTTTTAGGTTACGTTTTTATCAGGAAATTGATTTCTTTATTGGTTTACTACTGAGTACTAGTCTTATTTTTAAAATCTTTTATAAGAATGCTTCTGTAGAATTGAAAAAATTGAAAGAATAGCTACAAAAAGTTCTTGATAAAGGCTTCATTAGATTAGTGTTTCTCTTAGGAGCACTGGTGTTGCTAGTGAAAAAGAAAAATGGAAGTATGAGGTGTGTATTAATTACCGTGAGTTGAACAAGGTAACTATGAAGCATATATATCTTTGCCTAGTATTAATGATTTATTTGATCAGTTAAATGGCGTTCAGGTGTTCTTTAAGATTGATCTTCAATATGGCTACTATCAATTGAAAGTTAGAACTAAAAACTATTTTAAGAACTCATTATAAGTATTATGAGTTTTTTGTGATGCCATTTAAGTTGAAGAATGCTTTGACTACTTTTACGCACTTGATGAATAGGGTTTTTAAACCTTGTATCTATTTATGGTTGTTTTTTGACATATTGGTGTATTCTCATAGTTTCAAGGAGAATGAAAAACATTTGAGAATTGTTTTGGAAACTTTAAGATAGAACTAGTTGTTTGCTAAGTTAAAAAAATATAAATTTTTTTATCTAGTATAGATTTTCTTTGGTATTTAGTGTCAAAAGACAGATTTTGCTTGATTTAAAAATATTAAGGCGATAGTAGAATGGAAAAGAACAAATAATGTCTTCAAGATTTATAGCTTTTTGGGCTTAGCTAGGTAAATTGGCATTTTGCAAATGATTTCTCTCATTTTGCAATGCCTTTGACTAGATTGATTTGAAAGAGAATGCAATTTAAGTGATCAAATAATTATGAAAGGAGCTTTAAAGAATTGAAAAGGAGACCAATTTATGCTCCTATCCTAACCTTTCTAGAGTAATGCTTCAAAGAAAGGATTGGGGTGTGTTCTTATACAGAATGATAAAAGTGGTTGCATATTCTTCTAGGCAGTTAAAACTCCATAAAGAAAATTACCTTAGTCTTTGAATTGAAGATTTGGAGACATTATCTTTATAGGGAGTCTTCTAAGAATTTTACGAATCACAATAGTTTGAAATATCTCTTCACTTATAAATAGTTGAATATGAGGCAAATGAGATGGATAAAACTATTGAAGGATTATGACTTGACCATTAGTTACCACTTTAGTAAGGCGAATAAGGCTATAGATGTTTTAAGTCAAAAATCTATTGGGAGCTTAGCTATAGTAATTATCTCCTAGAGAAATACTTGAAGAGAATGGATATTGATGCTTGTATATATGATTTTGAGCCTATTTAGCTAACTTATGAGTTTCACCTACCTTAATTTAAAGGATTAAAGATTCTCAAACTATTGATCCTCATCTTTAAAATATCAGACACAAAATAGAGTTTGGCTTTGATTTTAAATTCATAAGATGAGTCCTTAAGGTTTGGTAGTAAGATTTGTGTTTAAAATGATTTAGATTTAAATAAAGAGATAGTGGAAGAAGTTTATTACGATAACTATGCGATCTATCCTGGCGGTATTAAGATGTATAGAGATTTGAAAAGCATATTCTAGTGGAACAATATAAAGAAAGAGATTGCCCAATTTGTAGCTAAGTGTTTGGCTTGTTAACGAGTTAAGGCTAAATATTAGAAACCTACAAGATTGTTGAAACCTCTTTCAATTCTTGAATAGAAGTGGGAATGAATCCCGATGGACTTCATATTAGGTTTAAATAGAACACCAAAGAAAATAATGATAATTGGGTGATTGTTGAGAGATGATAAAGTCTATGCACTTTTTGGCCATTCATATAGGTATGTCATTAGAAAGTTTAGCAAAGTTGTACATTGAACAAATTGTAAGACTTTATAGTGTACCAGTATTTATGGTGTCTAATCAAGATTTTAATTTTATGGCAAAATTTTAAAAGAATTTCCATAATGGTTTAGGCATTTAATTGAATTTTATTACTGCTTTTCATACACAAAAAGATGGACAATCTAAGTGAACTATCTAAATTTTAGAAGACATGTTGAAAGCTTATGTTATGGATTTTAGAGGTTCATGGGGTCGCCATTTGCCTTAATGAACTTTGCCTATAATAATAGTTACCAGTCCAACATTTAGATGGCTCTATATAAAGCCTTGTATGGAAGGAAGACATTCAACTAAATTTAAGTACTGGTTTTCACCCACAAAAGGATGGACAATCCAAGCAGAATATCCAAATTTTGGAAGACATGTTGAGAGCTTGTGTTATGGATTTGGAGGTTTATGTGTTGGCTTTGAATTAATTTTAGTTTTGATATAACAATAACCTAAGCTAAATTAACTTATACTCAATTATTTCTAACTTAGTATTTTCCTTGTGTTAAACGGAGAAATATTTTGAAAAAATATTAAGTTTCTATTTTTTCAAAAATATATGTTCCAAAATGCATAGTTACACTTAAAATATTTTGAGATATGTTTAAGTTAAATTCGAGTAAAGAAAAATCATTTCACAAAGGACTTTAAAGGGATATATTGATACAATGCATCAATGTATCAATACTATGCTTAAAATCCTCAAATGTATCGATACAAATAAGCATGTATCGATACAATCTAGTGAGCATTGATGGTCACCCTATATTTATCAATACCTTCCATGGCAGTAGCTAAGGTTTGGTTGAGACCTTCGAATGTATCAATACAAGTGGGTCTGTATCAACAAAACATGATAAGTATTGATACTCAACCTTAATGTATCGATAAAATAGCTTGTAATGGTCACACTTTTAATTCATGTATCGATATTCTTGGTATTGTATCGATACAATAACGCAGGTCTTAAAAGAAATAAGCATCTATGAAGGCTACAATAGCTCTCTACCAACCTCATTTAATGTTGAACATCTATAAATCAATTACAAGCTATAAATAAAGGTTTTCAACAGCTAAAAAAGGTAGATACCAAGATTATTCAAGCATTAAACATCAAAAAGCTCAAAACTCTTCAGATTATTCATTCTACTTGTATTCAATTTGTAGTCCTTCAAGTTTATTTATATATAATCCTTTTGTACTGAAAATTCTAGCAAACACTCACCTCTTAGAGGTTCTAATTGTTTGCAAAAGGTTTGTGTGACAGTGAGTGAAAACACTTAAGAATTTATGGTAAAATTCTTAAGGAGATTGAAAGGTTCTATCTAAGCCTCAAAAGATCGAAGGCAACAATTTCATTTGCAAATTCTGGGAATCACCTTGGCAAGAAAATGCCAAGAGAAGAGGATGCAGCCCCGAGTTTAGGGATCAAAATTCTATTTATTGATTATTTATTTCTCTTATCTTTATCTTCTTTTTACTTTCAATTTATTTCATATTATTGTAAAAGATCAATTTGTGATCAATTTTTATAGAACCAATTCACCCCTCTCGGTTTAATCTTTATCTTGAGCTAACATCATGGGATTGCAATTTGCCTTCAGCGGAGTTTGCCTATGATAATAGTTACGAATTTAACATTCAGATGGCTCTATATGAAGCTTTGTATGAAAGAAAGTGTAGATTTCCTCTTTGCTGGGATAATGTAGAGGAGAAAATTATTAGGTCCGGGTATTGTTCAATAAGCCATTGAGAAAGTCCATGTGGTTAAAGAACATTTCGTGCAGCTTAAAGTCAACAGAAAAGCTATGGTAATAATAAGAGAAGAAAACTATAGTCTGTGGTTGGAGATCATGTATTCTTATGAGTTTTTCCAATTACAAGGGTGACGAGGTTTGGAATTTACGAAAAACTTAGTCCCCATTATGTGGGATTTTTAAGATTTTTGATAAGATAAGAGATATAGCTTATAGACTGGTGCTTCCACCTGCATTATCCGGAGTGCATAATGTGTTGCATGTCTCCATGTTGAGAAAGTATGTTCCAAATCCAAATCATGTGATAGAGTTGGCTTCTTTGAGACTTAGAAAATATTTGTCTTATAACAATATCCATTACGTATTATGGATAAAAAAAAGCAAGTGTTGAAGAGATGAATAATTTCTTATGTTAAGGTTTAGTTGGCTAATCATGCCAAACAAAAAGCAACTTAAGAGTTAGAAGAAAGTATGGAAGAAAAGTTTCCTTACCTTTTTTAAAACTAAGGTATGAGTTTCAAGGATTAAACTCTTTTTAAAGAGGAGAGGATGTAAAGCCGACAAAAATATATGTACTTAGTTATTTTATGAAATGGTTAGCCCAATTAGAATTATTATTGTTTTTAATTAACCTATTAAAAAAATTGTGGGGGTTATTATTTTTTATCAGGTAAAACTTTAGAAAAAGCTAACCCTAAAGAAAAAGAAAAAAAGGCTAAAAAAGGGCAAATCCATCTCAAAAAATTAAGATTTAGGCAAGATTTTGTTTATTTTTTATGAAATTTTTATGTTTTTTTTATCAATTGGCACAAAACCCATGTTTTTATTTTGAATTATTTTATTTACTAAAAACTCTGATAACTTTTGGTGACTTTATGGTGAAATTATCTATTCTTGTTAGACAGGTCTCTTTGAAGGTGGCACTTCATGTAGTTAAGTAGTTTAAGAGTTATGAATTTTTTTAATGTCACTGATTTTGATTTCTAACTATTCCAACCAACCAACTTTAGGTAATGGAAAACTTATTTCTCGATGATCATTTCTTTTAGAACTTAGATGGATTTTATAATACAAAATGTGAACTGACTACTAGTATTATTATCTTGATCATAAAAGTTCTGTGTTAAGAGAACTAAAGCCCCAAAGTATGTCAAATGAACTTGTAAATCTGAAAACTCAGAAAATTCTAAGCTGTTTGTGAATATTTTGAAAGTTTAAATCCTTGAAACTGAGGCTATATAAAACTATTACTGTCGAAACAAAAATCCATGTTATAGTATTATATTCCTACTGTAATTTTGTTTTAAATGCCATCATTGTTTGCACAAATTTAGATTTACAATGTCCTCAAGTAAGTCAAATGATCACAGATTAGCAAAATTTAAGAATTTAGAAAAAAAATTATATTTAATTATTTTGAAATTATTTTTATTCTGTTCTTTGCAAGAGTCAAGCATAATCTTTTTTCTTTTTAAATAGGATATTCCCCGCTTAATGGATCAGCATTTGCTACTAATGGGGAATTTTTTCTCATCTTAAATTCCAAGATTGGATTTGCGCCAATAGAAACCATAAATTTCATACAAAATAGAAGGATATGGTAGATCTATTTTTTTAGATAGTGAAGGGAAAAACCCCATTCTTTTCACTGGTATTGATCGTTGATACTGAAAAAAAATGTTTCTTTTTTCTAAGCCCATGATCTGAACAAATCGCACTATCCAAATTTTTATTAAACCTTATAGAATTTAGAACTGTTCATTTTTTTATGTTCAATCAAAAAATGAAAGAATTTGTCATTTTTTGTTCTATCGCAAAATAGAACATAAAGATAACTAGAATCTTATTCTTATTATTTACCTATATTTAGTTGAAAATAACATTAATTACAGCTTTATTAATTTTAGTGAATTTTTAGATATTTAAATATATGTTTATGAAATTATCTATATTTTATTTGATTTTTGCAAATAACCTATTTGTTTATATATATTCATAAATATCACATTTATCTAGGTATAGTTTGATAATGGTACTGATTTCATGTTTTTAATTGCCAATTTTTTTATTTTACTTATTTTTAAATATGTTCTTATTATTAAGAAAAAAAATAGTATCGAATATGTTCAATTTTTTAAGGAAGTTGCCATACAACCCAAATATCTTCAGATGACCAATGAAAAGTTGTACTCTGTTAAATTTAAATTTTTGTTAAATTTTGTTTTTTAAATATTTTTCTTATTCTTTAGGCTATTAGGAGATTTATGAAATTTGTGGCTTAAGTGTTAGTTTAGTAAGTCAGCTAAGGAAATTGATATTCCTTCGATAGTTAATTCATGAAAATCTGACCTTAATATTCTTATCTTATGTATGTAAAAAATATAATATTTTGTTCCATGTTGTAACAAATCAGGTTAAGCATGAAAGCTATAGTTCTTTAGAATCGGATATAAAAATATTTGTGCTATTTATTCATATATTTTTATGATTGTAATTTTGCTATAATTCTACTAAATGATTTCTATGTAAAAAGAAGTATGTGCAAGAAATAAAAGTTTTTCTATAAAATGTGTTTCATTTCTAAATACAAAAATGTATGTATGATATGTTACGGTAATTTAAATTTTGTGTTTTGAATGCTCTCTCGATACTTTATGTTTGAACTATTTTAATGGAGGTTAATTGCTGGCCATGTCGACATGTACTTTGCGAATAGAAATCAGTTTTGAATGTTGCCTCCAGTTAAGAATAGTAGTTTTTATATTGAATCGTGCCATCGGCTTAGAATAATGGTAAAGTAGTGATTTTTGTTTTGAACCATGTCACTAGTTTAGAATAGTGGCTTTTGTCCATAGCTTATAAAGGGAGATAGATATATATACATTATATTGGTGATTAAAGCATAAAATCTTCATTTAAATATATTAAAATATATCATTCTGAAATAAATTATTTACAAATATAAAACTACCTAGAAGTTTATATTATATAATTCAAATTGTTATTTTAGCCTAACTGCTTTTAAATGTGTTTAACCCAGTTAAAGTAATGTTAGTTGCTTGTTGAGTAATTGTACTCATTATATTCTTTAATATTTTATAGGTTTTGAATGTGGTCAGTCTATATCAGGAGGTGACATTTCAACTTTACATATTTTCTAGATTTTAGTGTGTTAAAAGAAATACATAAACTTTTCAAGACTGCTATTTGATAGACTATTAAAGGTTTCAAACTTTTATTTTTAAATATTATCTTTTAAATACATTTTTACATATGATTTTAAGCAACTCAATTTATTATATTCCTATAAACCTTGATTTCTTCGAATTTAATCTTGTTAGTTAATTGTCTTGCATATTTGTGAGATTATATCTCACAGATATGAGACTTCATTATGTTTAGGTTTGGAGCTTGACAGATTTAGTTGTATCAGAGCTTAGGTTTTTCAATCTTTTGATGATCATTATGATGAAACATTTAGCATTATTGTTATGACTGGACGTGGGTAGAAATTTAAGTTTGGGATGTCTTCTTCCATTAATCTATTACTTTTATTTTATTATAATTATTTGTTATAAAAAAATCTTTAGTAGTAATATGTTTGTTACTTTGATTGAATCAATATGTCTTTTCATTGTAATAATGAACCAAAACTTGCTGAGATAGCAGCACATGCTAAAGCTGGTAGTTCGAGGAGTTTTCGTGATGATATATGCCAAAACCTTAAAATCAAGATTGAGATCAAGGTATAAATCTGCATCAAATGCTCAAGGAGTGTTAGGAATCTGATAGTGGTGGCATAAGGTGCAGTGGCTAGGAATGATGATAGACTGTTGCGTTTGATCAATGAAGTAATTAATTTGGTAAAGGATCAACGACAGCACTAGCTACCGGTGCAAGGAGCTGATAATCTTAGGGAATAGACAAGTCTGAGTAAATCTAAGAAGATAGCAATCGCCTTTAACCAAAGAAAGAAACTTAGCTACATATGTTTGATGTACTCAATAACAGATTCATAAGAAAACCTAACAAGAATGAAAGAAAAAGGAAAGAAAGAGAGGAAAAAAAAAAGCTCTATGGTGGCCAATTGCAATCTCCTTCTCTTCCTTTAGTCTCCTCATTGTTCTCTTTTTCATTCTAATTCTCCTATCATGCTTTCAGCCTCTTTTTATTTTTGATTTTCTCCTGCTTGAATGTCAAAGTTAAGTCTGTGTTTATAGTGACTGAAAAATAAACCTAGGTAAAGTTGGAAAATCTTATTCAAAGTAAGAAATCTAGTTGTCGCTTTCAAAGTAGATTGGTTAGTCAATTTTGATGTTTTTTGAGCAACTATCAACCTATTACTTAGAGTACAAGAGTTAAGCTTTTACTAAAGAATCTGATCTTTTTTTTACTTCAATAACTTCTTCCATCTTGTGATTCTAACATTATAAGTTCACTAATATCCTCATTTACATGTTTTTGCTTCATATTCTAAAATAAATCTGAAATTGAAAAACAAATATAAATAACTAAAATAAAGATAGAAAACATAACAAAAGCTAAGAATAAAAAGTGTACAAAATGTGTGATTTATGAACTCATCAAACTTGATTTGAGTATCTTGAGTACTAATCCCATTGCAATATTTAAAACTTTTTTAGTTGATTTTTTTTATCATTGGTTTTACGGATTGGTTTAAGTCTTTGCTTACTGGCTTTCAAGGCATTGAAAACGCAAGGAAACAGACCTAAACATGGTCTAGTTTTCCATTCATCTTTCATTGGCCAAGTATCTGCAAGAAACAAGGACCGAATGGTACGCTCTCTTGCAAAAAAGTATTCTATTGCATCTCTCATAGTTTGCTTTGCAGGCAATCATTATTGTTCTTTCCTCGTATACTATAAGATTTCCCAATAAGTCTATAATTCTCTATTTGTTTGCAGAAAGGCACACCACAATCTTAGGGGAGAAACCCCTAGACTAAGAAAAGGAAATCAAAAACTGAATTTGCTGCTGCTCCAACAAATGGAGATGCTTTAGAAGATGCTTGAATCAGAGAAGAAACAAAAATGATGGAGAAAGAGCATGACCGAGAAGAGAGAAAAAAAAAAAAAAAAAAAAACAGTGTAAATGGAAATGTTGCAGAGCACAACAGAACAGCCAAAAAGAAAAAGAAAGTAAAGATGAAAGAGCTACAAGTGAAACTAGAAAGAAAAGGAAGTCCCTAGGATGAATTTATCACTATTTGCTAAATTGTCTAATGCAAGCAAATGGTGTTCCCAAGTGTTGTGAGTTGCAGAAATTGGTTACATGCTTCTTTCGTTTTTGTTGATATAGAACTTTGTAAACTTTGCCTTACGAATGAATTTATGGAATTTGCAAATTACCGACAATGACACTGGCATGTTTTTTTTTTTTTGGGATGGAGATTGATTTCCATTTTTCAAGAGAATGATGGATTGAAAATATAAATGAAAAGCGTTTCTCTGGCTTTACCTATTTGATATTCTTTCTCGTTTGTTTTGTGCTTTTGAGAAATTAAAATAAGAAAATACCAAATTATTTTTTTAAATAAAGAACCAAGAATTAAGATTACCTAAAGCCAAAGGGATTCCGCCGAAAAAATTTATATAGGAGAAGAATAAAAAAAGTACTAGAAAAGAATAAAAAAAAAAAAAGTTGGGAACTTTGGGAAGTATTGCAAAGGAAGAAGTGAGCAACTTTGGAACAAGCTGTAAAGGCCGCTGCTTGAGTTTGAAGCATTGGTGGCTCCGAAGTCTCCGAAACCGAACCAAAGTAAAGAAACCTTAAAAGCCTATTTTAAATCTCAAACTACCCGTGCATCAAAACCTACTCTCTGTCAAAACCCCTTCGGAACAAAGAAGGAAAAAAAAAAAAAAAGACTAAACAGGTCTCAAGCCTCCCCACCAAAATCAAAACCAAAGAGAAAGAGAGAAAATGGCGGACAGTTCAATCAACTTGGAAGACGTGCCATCCGAATCGCTGATGAATGAGCTTCTTCGCCGGATGAAATGCGCCACCAGACCCGAAAAGCGCCTCATCCTCATTGGTACACTCTCTCTCTCACTCTCTCTCTCTCTCTCTTTAAACTCGCATTTTTTTTTGGGGGGAATTTGGATTGATTCTTTTTTACCTCTCCGAAGTTTGGGAATTTTATTTTGCTGTGAACTAACATGAGACTTTCAGATTCGAGAGTTTGTCGAAATTGGTTTGGGTCAGGTGTTTTTGATTCGTTTATGCGGAACCAGGAAATGTAGTATGAGTTTTTGGAGCTCCAAATTCAACCGAAAATTTTAAACTTTTTACTTTTCATAGAATTTAAATGAACAAAAACATCTGTAAAGGCAAAGTGGGGCATTAGGGGGGGGGGGGAAGGGGTGGTTTCTAATGATTAATTGCAATTCTATGCCTTGTTGAGTGAATTGCCTGACACGCCCTTCCCCCTCACTGCACTTCTGATAATTAGATTGTTGGTAAAATTTGATAAAAAGGGTCTTTCCCTGAAAAGAGACTAGATCAATGACCAGTGGGTTGCTCGGTGTTTTCTATTCCTACTATTACTTTGTAAAGACCATGGATTTATTTGTGTATGTTTCATCTTTGTATGGTCGTTGCAACAAAGCGTAGTCCATAATTTCTTTTCAACAAAATGAAATGCATTTTCATGCCGATTATATTCATTCATTCTGCATTCTCCTTTTGCTTGCAGAAGAATTAATAGATTTTGGAAGACTAACTATTAATGCACCTTGTTCATGACCTACTAAGAAATAAGTATGTCTTTAGTGGCAGAGTTCCAGGCAGCAAATTTCAACGTCTTGCTTGCATTTTAAACAAACGCTTTGTTCTAAAATCAGGTTGGAATTTGGGCTGCTTAAGTGAATAGAAATATACTAAAAATTTGGTTTTTATATTTAATTTTTACTCAAGTCTAAACCATTGTTTGACTATCTGTATCATGAGGATACCGCGCAATTGGTAGCAGCACCTTAAAATCATGCTGCATTCTATTAGCAACTATCAGTATTTGTCTATTGTTTTGCATTTGGTAGAATGATGGCTTGTTTCTAATTATTATGAAACCTTTTGAGTATGAAACCTTTTGAGTGGCAGGTCCACCTGGTTCGGGAAAAGGTACTCAATCACCAATCATTAAGGATGAGTACTGCCTGTGTCACTTGGCCACTGGTGATATGCTGAGAGCTGCAGTTGCTGCTAAAACCCCTCTTGGAATCAAGGCTAAGGAGGCTATGGATAAGGTCCGATTCGTTTCCATCACCTGTCCGGATTTTTAATGGTTCTTAGTAGTTTGATAATGACTAATGAGGTATTTTGCCATTGTTTCTCAGGGAGAACTTGTTTCTGATGACCTAGTTGTTGGCATTATTGATGAAGCAATGAAGAAACCTTCATGTCAAAAAGGTTTCATTCTTGATGGATTTCCAAGGACTGTAGGCCAAGCACAGAAGGTGCTGCCTTCTTTAGAATCTTTATGCTCTCACTCTCTCTTCTCTCCCTGTAGAACCTTGAGTTTTTAAAATTTTTATACCCACACTTCTTATTAATGTGTTCTTCATCTTTGATTTACAGCTTGATGAAATGCTTGAAAAGCAGGGAACTAAAATTGATAAGGTGATTGATTTTGCAATTGATGATGCAATTTTGGAGGAAAGGATTACTGGTCGCTGGGTCCATCCTTCTAGTGGTAGGACCTACCATACGAAATTTGCACCTCCTAAAGTTCCTGGCATTGATGATGTAAGTCAAACATAATAATCCTTGTTTTACTTCTGTTTGTCACATAAAATCACATTTGGTTGCCAAAGATCTTGGGACAGCCTTTTCACCTTTTTCACCAGTTGATGAAGTCAAGTGGTCAGTTAAACAATTTATCATGAGACACTTTACATGCTTTAATTTAATGCAAATTTATTGGTGCTTTGTTTATGTGTCCATCCATAAACCTCTATGTAAGCTGCATCACCATTTTTCCAAAGAAGTAGTTGCAATTATGTTAACAACCTTGCTTTCTTGTTTATGTTCCCTTCAAGGTGACTGGAGAACCTCTGATTCAGCGTAAAGATGATACAGCAGCTGTTCTCAAGTCAAGGCTAGAGGCATTTTACAAGCAAACTGAACCGGTATGCTTTCCATTTCAATAACTATTTCTGTGTAAAACGTGGAAGATCCACAATCTTTTTAGTTATGTTGCTCCGACTTTTCATTTTTGTTGAAATACCTATGTCCGATGCTCGTATCTTACACATATTTAAATATGGGTATGGAAATATGACCCTCCAAATATACAGAAAAATTAAAAAAAAAATGAATATGCACATGTCGGACTACTCACATCTAAGTCTAAGTAGCATAGCTTTTCATTATCAATTTTGCTAAGTTATCTGGAATTGGAGAGTTACTATAATAGATGCAGCCATTTTACTAAAAGGAAGATAAAAGGGGTTACATAATAAACAAATTGACCATGTTTCTTGAATCTTACACGCAAGGAATTACCACATTCCTTGACATTATTTGGTTGTTCTTATGTGAACTCAATCTGAAGGAACATCTTGATGGTTCTTGTATAATCGTAAATGCTCTTCGTGAGCTTTTATGAACCTGATGATGTTAATTCAACAGCTTCTGAGTTGTCATTAACGTTCTTAATGTTGTTATTTGAAATTTAGGTGATTGATTATTATTCCAAGAAGGGAATAGTTGCGAAGCTTCATGCCGAAAAGTCTCCTAAAGAGGTTAAGGATGAGATTAAAAAAGTACTTTCATGATGAAACCTCATTAGGGATGAGATTCAGAAGGTGCTTATCATGACTGGCTCTCTTAACTTACAGACATGGGGAAAAACAACGAAAAACTCTTTTATTTTGAGAACTTTGTTGGATTTTTGCTTATGTTTCGGGTACCCACATTTGGATTACGTGTGGTCTTGTCTGTTCAAGTTTGACGATGATGCTTATATTTAAATATGATATATTTATGGATTGACAGGGATCCATTTTTTGGCTATTTTAATCTGAAAGGTGGTCTGTTTAATACTCGTGGTTGCATGGAATTTTTTAGCAAGAACCTGAATAGCAGCCATTTGAAAGTCATTTTGGTTACTGCACCTCCCAAACGAAGATGACAGAGGATCCATCATCTACATGTCAACTGGAACGGTGGTATCAAGATGAGAGAATTCTCGGAAGAAGGCCTTGAAATATATGCTTGTACGAATATGCATGACATCATCAACAGCACACATTTTGCATATGCTATTTATAATTGGGCAGCATTACCACCAACAGGATGAGATCTCATCTATTATTTTTTTATTTATTTTTAATATATTTATTAACATCATTTACATTTATAAAATTTATTTATGAATTGTTAAAGTTAAAATTAAATGTTTGAAGTAATTTTTTTGTCAAGTGAATTTAACTTAATCATATATATTTTTTACAAAAAAAAATTAATTAAATTTTAAAAATTCAATAATTTCATAAAAAATAAATTTTAGCATACAAATTGAATCTATCTATTGAGGGATATTACATTATTCAAATTTTTTATTTTTGTTATACTCAATTAAAATTTATAAAAATTCAATGATTTCATTAAAAATAATAACTAGCATCCAAATTGAATCTATTCATTGAGCGTTATTTGGATGTTTTATTTTTGTTAAAATATTTTTTATAATATTTATATTTAATATATATTCGAATATAAGTATATAATATGATTATCTAATAAATAAATTGAATTGATTATTTCGATAAATTTTAAAATGCCTTAGCTCAACCATTGGTCCTATCTTGGAAAGTGGAGTTAAGAGTTGGATGTTGTTGCAAGGGTTGGGGTTTTTTTATTAGTTTTTATTCGTTATTATTTAATATAATCTTAATGATCGTTTATAAATTTAATTTTAATAATTTTTAAATAAATTATATATATATAGATAATATTGATAAATATATTAAAAATAAATAAATAAATAAATAAAGGGATGAGACCTCAAACCTAATTCAAATCAAATGTTTGGAAAGTTAATTAATTGAAGGACGATATCTACTACACCACCTGTCAAATTCTAGTAAAACTCTCCCGACACCCTATCACACAGGATCCCAGCTACTACGCAAAATTCAGTCAGACGAAGGGATCAAATTGCTTTTAGCCGCCTTCTCTCCCACCAAACATTCCCATCTTCCACTCTTTCTGGCGCCACCGCTTCCCCAGCAATCGCCCATCGTCTTTCACTTCTCCGGGGACATCTAGAAAGGTACTCACCTTGACTAACACTATTCGCTTCTGCCTACACACACGATCATCATCATCGTCATCCTCTTCTTCATCATCTTCATGGCTGTCTGACATTCTTATCTGATTTTGGTTCACTGATATTCTTATCTGAATCGTGAGTTGCTGTTGATCCAATTCTTTAATATGCACAATTTTTTTTTTACCGGGTTTCACTTCAAGTTGGATTCTTTAGCGCTTCCCTATTTGTTGTAATGAATAGCCGTCATTTTTTTACCGGGTTCCTATATGCTGACGCGGATGGGGTTTAGGATTTTTAGCTCCAAATTGGTTTTGGGGAAATACAGTTACTGAATAAAAAGTGTTTCTTTTCTTGTCTTTGAGTTTTTCTTTTGTTCTACAGTTGCTACTCTTTTGATTTGTGATTTAATAGAAGAATTTAATAATATATATGGATTTGATCATATTTCTAGCAATCAAAGGTGTTTGCTTTCAGTTCGATGTTCAGTGTTCTATTGTCTCTGGATTTTTCTCTAACTAAAAACAGGTATTGTGTGAGAGAAGAATCAATCTGATTGATTGTTTTCATTGCATTTGCCTGATGTTATGGTGACTTAATTCAAGCACGAAGATTTCCTTGCACGTTCATTGGGAGCTAGCTAGTCCGTCATGATTTTACAATTGCCCAAGGGTGGTTTTTGTTTGCTAGCATTCCCACCCATGCACTAGGCTACTGACTTAAGAGAAACGGAATCTAGTCTGATTGGTGAAAGCGACTCTGATATTTATTTTCAAGAACCATTCAAGCCGAAAGCTTTGCTATTACTTTATGGGTTTATGAGTATGTTATATTCATATATGACGGTTACAACAACTGAATTGGTTAACAATGGCTTAGACCTTAAGGAGACGCTTTGTGCTTGTGTGGCAGCTTTTAACCAAGCAGAGTATTAAATGACTTGTAGAGTTTTACTTGTAAAAGTATAAATAATATACAGGAGGTGGTTTGGGGTGGACAGATGCCAATGCCTAGGTTAAGATGGAAGTTGGCATAAGTTTTGTTGTTTGCTGAGAATAATTTGAAATTTTAGCCTAGCTTGTATGGTTATATATGTGACAGTACTTTCCAATTATCAATATTGTCTTCAGTTTCTGCTGCTGAATTTACTTATTATTTGAAATTTGATAATTTGTAATAATTCCATCCAACTTATAATCTTTCAGCAACATTTGCAGCAGATGGCTTCTTCCTTCCGAGCATTCCTGAACAGTCCAGTTGGCCCAAAAACAACTCACTTTTGGGGGCCTGTTGCCAATTGGGGATTTGTTCTTGCTGTAAGCTTAACTACCATTAGTTTAAGTTTTAAGATTATGCAAATATAGGTTTTCAATATGTTCAGTTCTTCGCCTTTTGGACAAGTTATGCTGGATCTGAGAAACATACAACTTTGTGGTTTATGACTCATATCTGAATATTATTTATGAATTTGTCAGGGATTGGTGGACATGAAGAAGCCCCCAGAAATGATTTCTGGCAACATGACAACAGGTTAAAAATAAAATATAGTTTGAAGAAACTGCAGATTTTTCTTGGTATTTATTACCTGCCCAAGATTCTAAGTATGCTCTTCTATTTTGGTGTGCAGCAATGTGTGTCTATTCTGCATTGTTCATGAGGTTTGCATGGATGGTACAACCTCGGAACTATCTACTTCTGGCATGCCATGCTTCAAATGAGACAGTACAGCTCTACCAACTTTCCCGTTGGGCAAGAGCTCAAGGGTATGTATCGCATTGGGCTAAATTATTTTCTAGGCAATTGCCATTGGGTTTCCAAACTTGTTTTCCCACAATTGCATTGTCCTTTCTCTGTTTAATGCTGACTTCTGCTCACATCTTTAGATTTCATTCTGGTAGAAATATATAATTTGAATAAATAGTCAAGGTCATGACTGAATCATATACTAGTTGTAGTTTTAGATAACTTTATGACCTGGATTGATTCAGCTTGTTACTGTCAAAGTTAAGTTTCTGATATTAAATAATGCTTACATTCTCTTAAAATGACTCTAGTTTATGAACAAGCAATGATCAAATAGTTGGGGTAATGTAATAATCCATCTCTTTTAACATGTAATTTTGCAATTATAGAGGAAAGAAACTTTGCTATTAATTATATTCTTGATTTTATAGAAGGCATTTAGTTTGTCTTATTATTTATTGAAATTTAGAGAAGCATGGTAAGTTCATAGATAGTTCAGTTATCGTTTTCCATAATGTCCATTGTATAGGAGAATAATTTTTGAATATCCGGAGTTCCTTTCAGTTACATATTTGCTCATAGTTTTGTTTTGGTATGGTAGCTATTATTTTTAGTAGGCATGGATTCTTGTCATTAAAGACGAGTGTCTGCTAAGGTCTAATGTACTATTATTGTAATGTTTTCTTAGGTATTTGTCGGAGAAGAAAAAGGAAGCTTCATCACAGTAAAGCAGCTTCTTTCAAAGCTGCTTTTCTTTCCATTCCAAGTTTCTGTGATTTTATTGTGATCCCTGAAGGGTGTATTTTGAAATTACTGCATAAAGAATTCGCCTGAATCAACTAGTATTCTATTAAGACTGCTAAGCAAATTATTGTCAAGTGAATATTGATTGGCTCTCTCCTGTCATAGCTTCGAATTTTACAATCAGTGTTGATGATTCGAGCATCATGCTTTTTAATAAAGCTTCGAATCGATTTAGCAGAGCATGAATGTGTAATTAGTCAAATGCAGATGTACCAAGAGTCTTGTGCAGAGATCAAGCATCCTGGACAGCTTTGAAGTTGGCTTCTGAGCAATTGTGGCATAATTTTAACTTTGCCCGTGTCCTGGTGTAATCTCAGGGCAATGCATGAAACTTGAAAGCTAAAACTCAAAGCATTCTGATTAAGCAATGCATTTTGATTTCTTTCTAGTTGTACTCAATGAAAACCATAAAGCAAACCAGTCCATCAATGAGGTTGTCACATATAACGTGCTTGAAAGTCGAATTCTTCTTCGATTAGCACAAAGGTCTAGCAGAGAACATTCCACCGGGTCACCTTTGAGCCTCAAAATAGACTACCCACTGCACATAGATTGCACTTTGGGTTGAAGTGAGTCAAGTTTAGTTTAAAGAAAAACAAAGTTTGTGTCAAGATTAGTCTGACCCAACGTGCTTGCAGGTTAGTTTAACATTACTATTAAAAAAAAGAAAGTACTTATGGGTTAGTTTACTTTTGAAAAAAACTATGATAAAAAAGTTAGGATCAGAAAAAGTATGGTTTAAAAACTTTAAACTTTTAGGATTGTTGTAAAAAGAGTGTTGTAAAAAATTGAAATATTTAAATAAGTATATATTTAAAATAATAAAAATTAAGATATGTGATAATAATAATAAAACTATTTCTTCTAAAAGGCAGCTTTTGAACAGCGAAAATTTTATGTTCATAGCTTTTTTTTTTTATTATTAAATTCTAATTTCAAAATTAATATTTTTTTATCCATTTAACATTATGTTTACAATAAAAAACAAATCTTGATCTTAAAAGTTGTGTTTTTAGTAACGCTAAATGACGCATGAAAAAGCTCAAATGACTACTCAAAAAATGTTTTTTATTAATATTTATATTTTTTACAAATAAATTTTTTTTTTAAAAAAAAAATTTGTTAAATAGTAATCTAAGTTAAACCAAGTCAACCAGATTTAAAAAAAACTTATCCAAGCGCGACACTCCTCGTAAAAATCTATTCTACAATACTCAAGTGGGATTTTGAATTTCTAACTTAGAATTACTTGATAATTTTAAATATGATTATACAAATATAATATGTATAAATATTAAATACACGAAATAAATACGTGCCTCAAATCTATATAATATCAATTATAATGTATTAAAATCTATATATATAAACACAACTATGATATGATAAAATATACAAATATGAAAAGAACACACAAATTGCACTAATGATTAAAATCAAACAAGATGGTATTAAATTGGAAAATAGCATTGAACTTTGCTAGACCGAAATGATGAAACTGAACATTTGTTTCAAAACAGTTACAAAGTTGAGAAATTCCAATGCTCAGAGTTAAAATAAGCTTAGCTAATACAAAACTAAAATTTTTATATGAAAAGGGATGAAATACATGCATTTTCAATAACTTAGCATTACCATTACACTACTCTTAACACACTTTTTCTTTTTGGAGAAATTGAAGTCCTGTACAACCCAGCACATTTTCTGTCAAAACATATTCCATTGCTTAAATTTCAACCATCTGCTGCACGCTTCTTTGCCATGGCCTTCCTTCCTGATGATCATAATGTTGTATACTGAGGTTTGACACCAGTGCTTTCCTCTGTAAGTAATAATTTTAATCTATGCCTCATCAGCAATGTCATGTTGTAGATTTTTGCCTCTTTTCTTGGATTTCACCTTCTTGCTTCCCTCCTTTTCTTTAGATGCCTTCTTTTTGCTCTCTCTATTTTCTTTAAATGACTTCTTTCTTTTTGTAGGCAGTTTTTCTGTTTCATCCACAGTTTGGACTTCATCTATGCTCTGTGCTTCATGCACATCCACTGCGGAATTGGCTGCATCGTGTTTAACTTCTGCAAATAAAAGAATGACATTGAAAATTACTAACCAGACTCAGTAAAGAAACATGCTTGTCTAATGTCGTAAAATTCATGTTGCATGGCTCCACCTTCCCCACACTCATCTATTCCTTCCATTAATCCCTAAAAGAAAATGTACAATTTTTCACAAAATCTTCACAAAGCAACATGCTTGTCTAATGTCGTAAAATTCATGTTGAATGGCTCCACCTTCCCCACACTCATCTATTCCTTCCATTAATCCCTAAAAGAAAATGTACAATTTTTCACAAACTCTTCACAAAGCAACATGCTTGTCTAATGTCATAAAATTCATGTTGAATGGCTCCACCTTCCCCACACTCACCTATTCCTTCCATTAATCCCTAAAAGAAAATGTACAATTTTTAACAAACTCTTCACAAAGCAATAATGTTTTCATCTACTATCCAAAAGGATAAACAGAAACCTTTTGGAAATTATTCACCGCCAACTCCCCCCCCCCCCCCAATTGAGCCTAGATGTGTTAGGATTTCCACCTCCGAGTAATGGTATGAATCACATGAATGCTACTTACTTGAGTTGGCAGCTTAAGGTGATTGATGACCCTAGACTCTGAAAGTCTGAAAGGACAACCCCTACTCGCGAGAAACAATTACCTAGACCTCAGTCATGTTTATTGTCAGGGGGAATATGTGATTTGCCAAGAGGCCATTGACTGAGGTCTGATTTTTATATATAAAAAAAAACATTAAAAATTTAAAAAAGGACGAGCGGTGCTAAAAACAGCCCGTTTTCAACTGAAGTTCTTGTCTATTTGTATGACCCATCATGAAAACAGTAACATGCCATATTGACGGGCAGTGTCATAGAACACGGTACAACGCTTTTGTCAACACTAAAAATTCAAGGTAGAGAAGTGACCTTCGGTAAAATTAGTATCAAAAACAACTTTACTAAGATGCTGCTTCAGGAAAACCTGCACCCAAAAAATGTAAGCAGATGAAGTTATTTGTTTGCAGTGTAATTTTTTTGCAACGTAATTAACCACATGCAAGGACCGTTAACTCTATCTCTGAACAGAACATACCGCGGAAAGAAGTTGCCTTGCTCCTATATCCCAAATGCGCAAATAACCATCCAAGCCTAGAAAATATCAAAGTTTGTAAGTTTTGTTGCACGTATACAAAATTTAGCCCAAAAAATACAATGGCAATGCATAAAGCTTAAGTAACCCCCTTCACCAATCAAAAAGTAACACACCCCCCCCCCCCCCCAAAATAAATAAATAAATAAATAATCCAATAATAAAACAAGCTAAGAAGCTAATAATTGCAAATTTGCTCATTTTCAAAAGGCAAACATGACGGGGAGAAAACATTGATAGCATGACAAAAGTTTGGAAAAACATATAAAAATGAAGATTTCAGTATCATTTGAGACACATTAGAAATCCTTTTTCTTCCTTTTCTAGCTCTTCCAGCAGCAAAATCATATCGAAGCCCTCAACTATTGTTCATATGAACAGCTTGCAAGATATAGCTTCCCAATACAAAAGTGAAGAATGTGTCTGCAGACTGTGTGCAAACACGGGCTACAAAATTCATATTAACACTCGTGTATTATTGACATGGAAAAGCTTTAGCTTTACAAAACACTACACCATATACTCACCACACGATGCTATCACAGGAAGTTCAGGATGCCGGGCAATGGATCGGATGCTTCCAGCACACTTCCCCAAAAAGCATCCTAACAGTTTGCCTATGAGGAAATACTTCAACCATTAACCGAAATATGCAGAAAATACACCTCGAATCATACAAGAAAAGGTTAGTCAAGAACAGATGCAACAAATGGTCATCAGTTTCTACTTTTTTTGGATCCTCTACCGGAAACCAGCAAGTCCAATCTACTTTTTCTTTAGTAACATAACCTATATTGAGTTTTGCCAAAAAGGCATCAAAGAATAGGGATAAAAACATCAAGTAGACTAGAGATAGTTGAACCACGCAATTTCAACTAACAAACATGTAATAACAAGATTTCGTGCCCATGAAGCATGGACACAGACACATAATACAGGTACGACACAACACCGACACAGCGACACAATAATTTTTAAAAAAGGACACAGATACAGCTAGAAAGGCAATAAAATATATTATATATTATGTAAAAAGGTTCATATAAACATAAAATATTAATATTGTTTTGTTAATATAGAATCAATATTTTAACAAAGTTCTCTTATTATTACATAAAATATATCATACACAACAAAATTTTCAAGACTAATTTTTATTCTCTAAATGTAATATAAAAGTTGTTATATCTCCGTGATTATTAGGGTGAAAGCCAATTCATGTAGCAGCCCAAAATAATTTGGACATAATTATTAGAGATAATTGCATATTTGGACCTTAGTGAGAGGTCTGCCAACAGCCCAATCTCCTCTTTCTCATTTAGTGAAACGGTGAGCTTTTCTAAATCATAATACCCAATTTTTCATTTTCTTCATTTTCATCTTTTTGTTCTCCCTTTATATTTCTTTCTCTATCTACTCTCTTCTTCATCAGAACCCAAAATCCGGCGAATGTTCCGCCACTGTCACTGCCAATGCTGTCGTTGGCCACTGTCTACATTTGTCAGAAAACTAAGACAATAACATATTTCGATTCCTTTTGACCTCCTTAACACATTCACGAGATCAGATTTTCACAAAGCTTCATCAAAAAGCCCAGATATAGGCTTTAAACTGAGACTTTGCACCACCACAACGCCCAAACTTTCTTGATTTTCCCCTGTCCATGCGTGTCTTGACCTTGTCTGACCATGTCCCTTTTGATTTTTATTTTTTTGATGTATCATGTACGCATTCCACTGTGTTAGCGATGTGTCCATGTCAGACACCAGTACGAAGGGGTTTCCCCGTGTCCATGCTTCATAGTTTCTCACCAATGCATTAGGGTAAGATGTAGAAAAATATAATCCAGCACACATAAAACTCAAAGAACAATTTAAGGCTACTTCTAATGGAGATACTATTGAATTAAGGAAATCCTCAAACTCCTTGATTTAGGTCTTAAGGGACAATTTAGTATAAAATATGTAACATGCAATAATCATAGAACTGAAAAATCTGACTTAGATTTACCGGGAAAAAATCACCAGCATAATATAAAAAATCTGCTTAAACTCCTTCACAAGAATGACTGAGCTACCAAGGATCAGAAATGCACAAGGAAAAAAAAAAAAATTCTTCCAAAAGAATGACTGACCTACCAAGAATCAGAAATGCAGAATGGCATGAAGCATTGCAGAACAGAATATAGAATCAATCTTGTACCTGTGCGTATATCCACAGAAGCAAGATCACCAGATCCATTCCCTATATAGATTGTATGACCATCTAGGTCTTCCGTAACTGCTTTTATAGGGGTTTCCCTGAAGTCGAATGATATAACTGGTCTTCGCTGGGCAGAAACATCATAGAGGCGAACCTGTAACAGAAACCATAAAAGGAAGTTATCTTGAATCAAGAAAATAACAAATGACATAAAGCTATTAATGAGGCTGAAACGGGTTCCTGTGACAACAATTCAATCCCATATTCCTGACGGAGACCTAGACTTCACCTCAACCATAGTCACAATTCCAAATAAAATAGATTAAAAAAAAAACTTGCCCTTTTCATGTTCTTTCAAATTCAATAAGTTGTAGCACATGAAATCACATAAACATAAAGCTAAAGCTAAAAAATTTTGAAAACCACATTTACAAAAGTTAAACTGAAATCAACCTGTGAATGTCTTGAAACCAACATGCCTTATTATTTCAGAATAAAAAATAATTCTAGAAACTGGCAATATGCAACAAAGTATAAGAGCTCCTTCAGGAAAAATATAAAAAATAAAAACAAATATGCATCTGCACAACGAAGATATATTAACATGTCCATATATTTGTTCAGGGACTAGCTCCTGGCTACAAAAGATTACCTGATGGCTATTGGTACCAGCCACAACTTTACGGTGATCATCTTTGCTAAGGAATGTTGCAGATGTAAACCAAGTAGGAGTAAAAATGTCAAGGCTGTTCCGAGGAGGCTGTTCAATATGGATGCATTAAGATATATTTAAAAGCAAAAGTTGCTAAAAGATAAATATTTTATTTTAATAAAATGGAGGGGTCGAAAAGGCTCACAGGCTTTGCAGTCCAAATCTTAGTACAATTTTCAAGATCCCACATATTAACCTCAACACCCTTCCTGAATTAGAAAAGAGTCAATCATTTACCAAACTAATAATATTCAAGTTGAGATGAAAATCAAGTTTGAAGATTATGTAGAGAGTCATACAACACAAACACACTCACCCTCCAAATAAGGCATAGCTTTCACTTCCATCCACTTCAGAAAATGAGATATTACCAGAGGCACATACACTCCACGTTTTTGAGGCACCACAATCTGCTGGAGAATCAGTCATATCAACAGTTTCTATGCTTGCATTTCCTTTTGTTTTACATGTAAGCAAAGTACATGACCTGAAAATAATCAATATATAGAGATCAACAATGTTATGTAAGTAAAGGAATTCTGACTATCAAGAACCATCTATTTCAGTACCGATGCTAAACAACATAACTAAGAAAAGCAGAAATAAAATACAACAAACAGTTTAGTCCGAATGAGGGACAGGAGGAGGAACCTCATTCATTTTCATTTAACACTTAAAGAAATCCGGAGGAAAAAACAGTAACAATACAATCGTACCTGGATGTTAAATCCGGTCTTTGTCTTCTGAATAAATGCAACCCGACAATAGCATCATCTTCAGCATTACTAACATTTGAAACCGTAAGAGAAAGCTCACCATTAAGGGGATTAAGTATGTCAATCTGCAGTATATATTGAAAAAAGAAACATTCAAC
This sequence comes from Adansonia gregorii, assembly GCA_038382025.1. Lineage (NCBI taxonomy): Eukaryota > Viridiplantae > Streptophyta > Magnoliopsida > Malvales > Malvaceae > Adansonia > Adansonia gregorii. The sequence continues at coordinate 9,402,351 of JBBYHO010000022.1, read as the reverse complement.
CTCAATCCTACTGAAGCATGGTGCTAATAGGAAAGGAGAAGGAAGAGAAGATTACTCACCACACCATCTTTTCTTGCAACGGCTAATAACTGCAAGAGAAAAAAAAATCAAAATTTCAATACGAGATAAAAAAAAAAAGAAAAAACTTCATTTCTCAATACCCATTTTTCTTCAAAAAAAAAAAAACTCACTGGGTCGGATTTGCGGTCATCAATGGAAGCGGCAAGCACACATTTGGAAGCATCAGGATCTCCCCATCTCTCTACCACTTTGGCAATTCCTCCTTTACCTCGAGCTTCGATTACTATTTCATTTAATGATAATGAACAGAAAAAATTAGTGATTTGAATCGTTCGAACGACTTATTTTTACCTAAAGATAATAGGAATCAAAACCTTTGATGAGACCAAGGGCATCAAAAGTCAGGGATCGAAACGGAGGGCAGCCAGGGCATTCGACGGTGGTAGTGCGAGGCATCCTCTACTCCTAATGTTATACCTTAAACGGCTGATTCTGGGTCTTAGCCACGGTGACAGAGAAATCAGAAAAACCCTTAAAACCCTTGCTCTTTGTTTATGACAGTATTTTTTACTTTCTATTTGGCACCCCTACCTTTCAATATTTTCACTTGTACCAAGGATTTTTACTTAAATCCAAAATTATATTCTATTTTTTAAGATTTAATAATATTATATAAAATTACATGAATATAATATAAATAAAATAATTAAAATATGTATAATAAAATATTAATATATATTTTAAAATTTATATAATAAAATTTATTTTTATATTTAAATTTATATAAATATAAATTAAATATAACTATAACTATAACATGACATTTAATGTAATTTAATATTTTTAAAAGAAAAGCAAAACCCACTCAGCAGTCAGTTAAATGCCACACACTTGCCTAGGCTTTCACAACGACATGCTCCTTTCTTCTTCTCAAGAAAATATTTTGTTTTAGCTATTTTTCTCTCGTTACATTCAAATCGTTTCTTAATCTTCCATGGTAGATTGCTTTTAATACTATAGTATGTTGCTTTTCTTTTCATGGCATTCTCTATCCCTCTTTATATATATATTCTTTGTTTTTCAAATTTGTCATTATAGGTAAATTAATCAACTCAAAACATAATAAAACTACTTTGAGAACAGCTTCATAAGTATTTTTACTTTTACGTATTATTTTTTTTCATATTTTCCTTCCCAGTGATATCATCATGAAAAAAGTTTAACACGCAATTACGTGTGTTACAAAAGTTAATTTAATTTAATAGCTTATATCTAAATCATTTTAAAAAATTATGTCTTACGTAAATTTGTCAGAAAAGTACTCATAGTCAAATAAGTTGGACTAAATCATTTTAGGCTCGAATAATAAAAAAAAAATATTCACGTAAAAGACATGATTCAATATGTCAAGTCAAAAAACTTGTTTTACTAATCAGATATATAAATTGTTAAAATTTATTATATTAATAATTGTAAATTTTTATAATAAAATTTAAATAAAAATATTTTATTAGTTAAATAACAATTTGGGTCAAATTGAAATAAATCTAAATTTAAAAATTGATATCCAAAATTTAATTCAATGGAATCAACTCATCAAACTAAGTGGATAAACAATACTTGAACAATTCAAAGCCTTTTCCTCATAAGTGTTATTCAAACTTTAGTAGAATATGCCTTTCATCTAGAAATCTACTATCTATTGGAATTGAGTCTTAAGAGACTAAAATAGTATTTTTTTTTTTTAAGCTTAAAATTTTCTTATCCTTTTGGTTTTAGTGGAAACAAAACATTGTTTTATGTTTGATTGATGAAAAATAAGAGAGAACAGCTTCTCTCTACAAAGAGCTTCAACAAGCGGTTCCCGATAGAAAAATATAAGATAAGAGCTTGTGGAAAGATTGAGATAGGAGTTTGGTGGGAAAGGAAGAGGTGGTGTTCTTTGACTCTTTGGTTTCTTTATTTTTTTTTTACCCTAAACACATTTTAGGCTTTTATTCGAAAAAAAGGGAAATGGTAGATTGGAGATATCAAATTGCAAAAATGAAAAGAAGAAAAAGAAAAAGAAAGACAAAAAGGAAGATATGGGAAGAAAATGTAAGGATTTTCATTTTTGTTTCACTTTTCTTTTTTTTCCCCTTTTTTCTTTATTTATTCCTTCCTATTTTTTGGGTTTAGATTTCTAAAAATCCTCATCGCCTACTACTCGTGAACGATGCAAAAAGAATGAAGGTGAGATCATTTATGGGTGATTGCCGTGGTTTTACTCATTATTGTATAAGCTCACTTTGGTGGTTTTTTTCTAAACAAAAAA
>JBBYHO010000022.1:9381897-9394604 GCA_038382025.1 Adansonia gregorii | reverse complement strand
AAATTTAAATAAAATTTTTATTAAATAAATATTATTTAAAATTTAATCAAATTAATTTAAATTATTATATCTTATATTTAAAATTAATTGATAAAATTGAATCGACTCCGAATTAAATAGGTCTATCGTCAAGGAAGCCCGATTTAATTGAAGTTGGTCGGCCCAAAAAACCAAACACGCAAGTTCAAACTTTTTATGTCTTAAATCATTGTCGTCAGTGTAAACGTGCAAAGTGTGATTAACAAAACTTTTATAATAATTAAACAAAAGCCCCACGAAAAACATATTATATTATATTATATTAATAATTTTTTGATATATTATTAATAAAGTTAAAAAAAAAATTTATAAACAGTATAAATAAAATAAAACGTATTTTTTAAAATATATTTAAAAAATAAAATATAAATTATTTAATTAATATTATTTATAAAATTTTTTAATTTTACTAACAAAATATTAAGTAATTTTTTTATATTATATTTTTTTATATTATATTATAGGTAGCGAGTACGGTCTGCTCACATATATGCTTCTACGTGTACATTATTTTCATCATACATGGGATAGTTTTAAATGTGCTACCTGATAAGACATGATTAGGTAAACGTCTACGTTGGATTTGTTAATAAATTACTCTCTCTAAGTCTTGGGCAAATATAAAAAACTAGAGTCTACATTTATAAGACTTTATCCATTGATATTCACATAGATTGATTTAATTAAAAATTTTAAAGAAAATTTATTTTTATTTTTTTATTCTTTGTTTTTTGTTCAAATAAAAAAAACTCATATTAACATTCATATTTATGAAGTTTCATTTCATTTTTAAAAATAATACATTATTATATTTTTTTAAAGTAAAAAAAATTAATTTTTAAGATAAATTGATTAACTTGTCACTCAAAATCACAAACTATAAAGTAAAAGAATAATTAGCATTTAGTGTCAATTTTTAAATAATTAGAGTATTTTTAAGTTATTCACACATTTACTTGAAAAACTATTTAACTATTCGTATTTTTTATGATTATATAAATTCTTCTAATTTCAGTTAATTTTTCTCTTTTTTTTTAAAATTTTTTACTCTTGGATTTGGATGTGATATAATCTAATCTAATTTAATCTCTACTGTTTTGTTTACTCTTTTTTTTTTCAATTTCCATCTCTTTTTATTTAAAAAAAATTGTCAATCAAATGGTTTCTTGTTCCGGAAGCAAATTATAGATCTAATTAAATCTTGTGAATCATTCAAGTAAATTTAAAATATAGTCCACAAAAAATTGACATATAATCTAATTCAAGTAAAATAATTTTTTTTAATTATATGAGTTGGGTGTTGACATATAAAATTAAAAAAAAATAAGCTTTAAATGTAAATAATTAATCCATAAAAATAAAAGGAAAGTTTAGGTGTTGAAAGTTATATATCTAATTGAGGTAAAAATGATATACCATTTGATTATATACAGAGAGCATTTCATTTATAATTTTTTTATAATTTTATAATTATTTAATTATAATATAAAATTATATAAACATTCATCACTTTAAACAATAAATTTTATATAATATTTTTGTGAGTTTTAAAGCATTTAAGGTTGTAATTAATTAATTATATTATAGTAATTATAAGTGAAAGGACGTTGAGTTTTAATAAAAAAAATTAGCAAATTTCTGATTTAGATATTAAATTGCTGGATAATAGAAGCCGGTGCATGCCGACTTTTTATACAAATATTTGAGAACGGTGAATTGAGGCAGTTTAGAGTGACAAAGAAAGTTACCGTAAATGATAAGTGGATTAGTGGTTTGTTTTTTTTTTTAAGAGAACGTGAGTTGGCTTTGGTATATTATTATGGTTGTAGGAAATTATTATTTTATATTTTTAAGTAAGTTTAATTTATTTTTTATCTTTATATTTACTAATATAAAATATTTAATTAAATCATGTGGTGCTACCTCTGTTTATAAATTTTTCAAAACACCAAAAATAAATAAGATAAAATTTTCTTTAATAAATTCACAAGAGACAAATTATACAAAAAAAAAACACTCTAAAAACAATCACATTCTAAACATCTATATGCTTTCCACAACATCACTTTCACCAAAAGTTACTTTTTACATTTACTTAAAAAGAGTTAAAATCGTGTATGTTGATTTAAAATTTAAATTTAAATATTATTTTTAATTTATTATTAAAATATTATTATTTTTATAAAAAATTTAAATTTTTATAATTAATTATATTTTTATTTAAAAATAATTTTTAATTATTTTTATTTAATTTTTAATTATTCATATAGTGAGTATGGCATAATCTATTTTTAATTGGCATCATTTTATTTGTTATACTAATTCAATAAAAAAAAAAACCTATAACACTAGTAGGATATCCTTAATTTTAAAATTTTTTTATAATAAATGTTAAAAAATGTGCTTAATTTTTTTTATTATATTGAAAGGTGACAATTATCTTTAAGAATTTAATAGTATAAAGAAAATAAAATTAAAGTACATAAATCTTTAAAAAAAATTTTAAAAATAATTACACACTAAAAAATTAATAATAATTTTTAATATCTTTTAAGTGAAAATAACTATTAACTAAAATATCTCATATATTATTACATTGTTATTTTTTTGATACGTAATAATATTTTTGAAAATAGAAAATTTTTTTATCAACGGAGAATGAGGTAAACTCTAATAAAATAACAAAAAAGAAAAGTCGGACAAGAAACCACAGTGAGAAAGATTGCTTCCTTTTCTCGTCGTTTTGTCTGCAGCTTCTGATGCAGACTGAGAAGTGAAAACCAAAAGCTGATTGCAAACCGCAAAAGCCTGAGGCCTAAAAGCAAGCTAAGCTAATATCATCCTCCCTCACTCCGATGGCGGGATCAGCCAATCCCCACCGTTCCATTGATACAAACACCGGCTTCTGTCTCCAAACACGAACCTTTCACAGTCTCAGACCTAACGTACCTCTCCCACCACCTTCAGACCCGCTCTCCCTCCCCCAATATGCCCTTTCTCTCCTCCGCTCCTCCACTCCCACCTGCGACGGCGACACCGCTTTCATCGTTGATGCTACTAAAGGCGTTAGCCTTTCGTACTCCGAATTCATTGCTCAAATCTATTCCCTCGTTCACTCCCTCCGGAAAAACTATTCCCTTTCCCAAAACGACGTCGCTTTCATTCTCTCCCCTCCTTCTTTTAATGTCCCGTTGCTTTATTTCGCTCTTATGTCGTTGGGAATCGTCGTGACCCCGGCGAACCCGCTCAGTTCCGAGTCGGAGATTTCTCACCAGGTTCAACTCACTAAACCCGTTATTGCCTTTGCCACCTCGAAGACGTCTTCCAAGCTTCCGTCGCTCAAACTCGGAACAGTCCTCCTCGACTCGCCCGAGTTCCTCTCTTTCTTCTCTGAGCCAGTTGTCGATAATGACGTCATTAACAGAGTCCAGGTGAATCAGAATGACACAGCAGCGATCCTTTATTCTTCGGGGACCAGCGGGCGAGTCAAAGGCGTGATGCTGAGTCATCTTAATCTAATCGCGTTGATTGCCGGGTTTTACCACTTGCGGCAGCCCCAACAGGAGACAGAAACACCGCATCCGGTGTCGTTTTTCACAGTGCCTTTGTTTCATGTGTTTGGGTTCTTTATGTTGACGAGGGCATTTTCAATGGGAGAAACAGTGGTTTTCACAGAGAGATTTGAATTTGAGGGGATGTTGAGAGCCATAGAAAAGTATAAGGTAACTTACATGCCAGTTTCGCCACCGCTTGTCCTGGCTTTAACTAAATCAGATTTGACTAAGAAGTACGACATCAGCTCGCTTCTATTGCTCGGAAGCGGTGGCGCCCCCCTTGGCAAGGAGGTTGCTGAGCGGTTCAAGGAGAAATTTCCCACCGTCGAACTCATTCAAGTAAGACACTGTGGTAACTATATAAGATCACATCGACATTCATAAATTTCCTAAATAATATTATTATTTGAATGAAAATGCGATTTGTGGTACCCAAAAAAAGAAAAAGCAATCTTGTCTATCAATATGGTAATATTTAATAGTAACCCATCGTTTTTATTTCTTTTGCATGTATTATGTACAACTTTTGCAATGCAATTAACGAAAATATTTGAAATTTATATTTTTAAATGATAAATTTTTATATAATTTTATATTATTATTAAACAATTGCGGATGAAATGTTTTTGTAATTAGGTGATAATTTATGCAATAATTATCCATCTATGCTTTTAATGTCATTTTCGTTCAATAAATGGGGCAGTTAATTCTCTAGTATAGTAATTCCGCGCGTGATTAATTACTCTTCCAAGTGGAGGTGTATTTTTAATGGAAAAGTACTAATAAAGGTGATTGTTAATACAAACACGGAGGTTTAGTTCACGTCACCTTTCAAAGTCGCATTCAGTAGACTTTGGTTTGCAAGCCAGTATCGAAAACCCTGTTGCTCATTTGAGACTACGGTCTCCGTTGTACCAAAAATATGATAACTGGTAATACTATTGCTTTGGTCCATCTTCTTCTGTGCTAAGGGATATGGACTGACTGAGACTGGAGGAGGAGCAGCCAGGGTGATAGGGCCTGAAGAGGCAGCTCGGTATGGGACTGTTGGCCGCCTTGCCGAAAATATGGAAGCAATGGTAGTTGATCCTGTCACTGGAGAGGCCATGCCTCCTGGGCTGAGAGGGGAGCTGTGGTTGCGAGGGCCAACAGTAATGAAGGGTATTACTCTTTTTGCCTTTATTTTAGTGTCTAACTGTGCTGCCAGAATTTTGTAATTCTGGGAATGGAAGACCTCAAAAATGTACTGGCTAGCAATAGGAAGTTAGGTTTCTCCTTAATGTTAACATTATGTTGTGGTCTTTAAGCCTTGAATTTATTTTGAATATGTCGGACATAGACAGGCTGATTTTTTTTTTTTAATAAAAAAATGTGTTCATCTTTTGCTCGGTAAAGCTCAAGATGGGAGGATTGAGAATGATAATATGACATTAATTCACCATCATTCCTTTTCATTTTCCCTCTTCTAATCTTTCTGATTTGGAAAGTTTGGTTTTTGTAAATCATTTACACAAATTCGTAAAAATTCGATAAGCGTCGAATGTTTCTCTTTGGCTCTGTAATCATGAAAAATGTTATGCTTCATCGAAGTATAAAAGCCTTGACAAATGAGAAATTGATTCGTCTACTTTACATAGTGCGGTCAAAACTCCATTATCAATTAACAAACGTGGCATAAATTTTCCTCTTTGATATTTCAGTACGTTCAAGCTCTTATTAAAGCTTATTCCTTCATAAGTGAAATCATGGTGTCAATGCCAGGTTATGTAGGTGATGAGAAGGGAACCGCTGAAACCTTGGATTCAGAAGGCTGGTTAAAAACTGGTGATATATGTTACTTTGACTCTGAGGGGTTTCTCTACGTTGTAGATAGATTGAAGGAATTGATCAAATACAAGGCTTATCAGGTGAATGAGTTGCCTCAGAGTCTGGACCCCTGCTTTCCGGTCTTTAAGAGAATGTGGTTGGCAGTGTTGCTCTAATCATTTTTGACCAAACAATCTCATTGTATTTAAACCAAATTGCAGGTCCCTCCGGCTGAATTGGAACATTTACTTCATTCCCATCCTGAAATTGCTGATGCAGCCGTGATTCCGTATGCATTTTCATTTCTCCTTTTTACTTGTGACTGATGGTGCCTGTCTGTGCTAAGCTTTGTTTTTGTATCTATGACATTTTTTTTCTTAGTAAAGACAATTTTCATCTCAGTTCATATATTTGTTAGCATAGTTTTTTTTTTTTTTGCCAATACTCTCCGAGCTATCTAAGTTAGTGAAAAAGCTAAGTTTACTTATTAGAGTACCTCACAAGTCACAAGGGAGAGTGTAGTGTTTAATCTATGTTTTTTTCTAGCATCAGCCTCGATGAATAAGTTTGATGAATATTTGATAGTATGGTGGTTTTCTGTTTTTAACAGTTTCTAAGTTGATCTAGATTTGCTAGTGGAACCTGCTATTCTCATATCAATTTGTTATATCTGAGAGCAGCTACCCTGACGAGGAAGCAGGGCAGATTCCTATGGCCTATGTAGTACGAAACCCTGGAAGTAGCATCACTGAGGCTCAAGTCATGGATTTCATTGCAAAACAGGCAGGCTTCTGTAATAGTAACAGAATATAGGCTTCTTAATTGCATTTGTAGGCACCCTCATGCACAAGCCGATTTTCTTGCAGGTTGCACCATACAAGAAGATCCGACGTGTTGCATTTATCAATTCTATTCCGAAATCTCCAGCGGGCAAAATCTTGAGGAGGGAGCTGGTTAATCATTCTCTCTCTGGTGGTTTGTCTAAATTATAAACCATATCTGGAAGGTACATAGGATTTTTGCCAAATGCTGCGAAAGATCTTCAGTAAAAACATGAAAACTTTCTTGGTATTTGCTTTGGCCATTTTTTTTTTTAACTGACAGTTCAAATTAAAATCTTTCAGATCATTTGGCGATTCATTGTTCTGAATGAGTTCCCTCATGTCCGAGCACCAGAAAAGCAACAACAGCCCAGAGCATTTAATATCCCCTTCTATTTTGATTTGCATAAATAAATGTTATGTTATTGGCAGGGAAACTAAAATATGAGATAGTGTGTTTGAGACACCAGAAAATATGGCAGGTATAGAAAAGGGTAGCCTGAGAGCAACTGTTCTAATTGGAACGCTTCAGTCTTCCAATGGATAAAATCTTATCTGAGCTTAGGTATCATTTTGTTGGCTTAAGCTGTGCCTGACGGAACTCCCGAGCTTCGGTAAAAAATTGTTGATACGAATATAAGATCAAAACATTATTAAATTATGATTAAAGATTACAAAAAATAGGTTTTAAAAATGAAATATGATTGATGGCATTGAGTTGACAATGGAAGACATCAAAAATTTTGACAACTTTTTCAATCAATGTTACTTTTGAAAGTTCAAAAACATTTTCAAAAAATAAAATTAAATTCCCTAAGAAACTCTGTACATGAAAGCCAAAGATTATGCATATATTCCTTGAGCAAAACACTAATGCCATCAAACAGATCTCTTTTTTCTACAATTGAAGATAATTTCAAAGATTGGAAAAGCAGATGCATCGAAAATGTGGCAGGTTGAGCGCAAATAGCAAGACGTTGTGCTATTGTTTCATTAGTATCCTAGAAGTTTCAGCAATCATAGGTATATAATTCCAAGTTTGTTATCTGTACCTACATCAGCTTGAAAAGTTCTACTTGTTCCACCATTTCAAGCTCAAACACTTTGTATTCGTGGCAGTCTTTCTTACACACATCACAGGTTTTGTTACCTTCGATGGTAAACCGTTTGACAACATAGTCTTTACGCGCCAAAGTGAGTTTGCCTTGTGCACCTCATTTGATCTCAAGTGTCTTAACTCTTTCACACAGTTTAACTAAATGCGCAATATATTCCCATTTTCATGACTACCACATTGTTATTTGCTATTGGTTCCAACTTGTTTTGCAACTTCATCATACATTTCAATTCCCTGAAAATAAGACGCATCCTTTAACCATCAAATGCAATGGAATACAGAACCAAGAAGAATATATGCATCATTTACCAGATATATTGATCAATCAATAAATCAAAATTTGCCCCTAAAATATGCAAGATAGTATGTAGGAATAGCTTAATAAGTAATATAGAGATTTAACAATAAAAAATAATAAACAAATCAGAATAACATACAAATAAAAATATCAAGATGACTCATTATACAAAAACTACATCCCTGAACATAAAAATGCTCGGTGCTTCTTATTGATAAGAACTGACGGGACAACTATAAATTTCTCATATTGTAAGTGTGTTTTTAAGGCTTTTGAGATCGCTGCCCCTAATAATGCAAAATCTTACCCGTCAAAATGGTTACAATCCAATAGTTTGCAAACAAACTGTACAAACACTTGTGCATGTACACATAGCTATGATCCAAGGCATAAAATGTTTGCCACGAGGATTAGAAAATAACCTATAAAACCTTTCTATAGCGGATAGTTCTATTATGATTCTGACTGAAATCAGCATTGTAACTTAAGCCAATTTTTTCTAGAAAGATTAAATGTGAATTCTAGCCTTTAGGCAATTCCATTCCAACTTAAATTGCCATGCATGCTTAACTTATGCTTTCTTGAAGCTTGATGTAACTACCTAAAAACTTAAATATAAAGCACATCGTTTAACAGCGTAACAATGAAATAATAACATAAAAAATTTTCAAAAAATGAAATTTCAAAGTTCTAGCTCACTTGGATTTGAATCTCTAACAGGTACCTTGATTTTAAAAAGTGTAACTTCAAAACTCTAAATCAACCCCCCTTGAAACCATGAAAATCTAACTCTCACTTAGGATGAACAAAAAGAACAACAATTAATACATTTAAAAAGTAATTTGTAGGAAACAAATCAAAGAGGAAAACTAAATAATAATTTGGTTGTTCGGCATTTTAAACACTAAAAACACAAAAAATTTAGAAAACATTACAATCTTAATGCAATTAAGTCATAAAACAATCTTTGAATTGAAAAAATAGGCAGGGAAACATCTTTTCATCAAAACTAATATTGCAATTCTCTATGACAACCAATCTCATTTCTCTTGCTTTGATCAGAACCACCAATCCAATGTCATGTCCTACCCTTATTGACATAACTACTTTGCATCGTTTAATATCAATGCATGAAAAAAGAAAAACAAATTCGAGTTGCAACAACAATAGCTTAATCTGCCATATGTACTAATGATAAGCTTAACCATAAAAATATATCAATAAAGCAATAAAAAATGATCCAATAATTGATGGTAACTTGGTAATAGAAAGCTAAAACTACTGTTTTGAAAGATAAATACCTTTACTTTCTCTTATAGAGTATATGTTAAAACTTATAAAGAATTTACTTAAAAAAAAGATATAAGGTCAATGGGAAATTAGGCGTTTTTGTTAAAAATTAACTTGGTCTTGAAAAAAAAAAAATAAAGAATTAAATTCTTCAAGGCTACCTGGTATTGCCTTTTTTAGTGTATTTTTTATGTCTGTAATGATGCTTGCTTCTTCACTGCTTTCCAATATGGTTATTGGTTAATCTAAATTATAAAGTAAAAGAAAGAAAATATCCATATTAAAAATCATTAGAACATTGAATTGTGATTTTAAATGATTTGATGCATAAGAGAAAGTACCCACAGCTACTAAACATTATTATAATTTATAAGTAAGCAAAAAAGAAAAAGAATAGTTAAGTCATTACATGAAACTCCATTAATGCTCATGAACTGGTTGAAATTATAATTCCAGTAGCCCCATACAACAACAGGGAAACTAGTCAATATTTCTTTGAAATGGTGTGCTAAAGCTAGCCAAATTCAGATCAATTCTTTATTTGAAAAATAGGACCCAAGAATAAAAAATTCAAAAATTACCTTGGCAAGATCATTTAAGCAAATTGCTTTGATCATGATCATTGTACAATAACAGGCGCCTTTGTTTGGATCGTTCACAAAATTCAAGAAATGCATCTTCCAAACACCTTCACGAGTATACAATTTTATTCCATATTCATTTGGTCACTAAAAATTATGAATAAACTCTAAAGTGACCAATCAAGAAAATAATCAAACACAAAATCCAGGCTGGGAAATACTATAAAACACCAGTCAACTGTACTGGCAATAGCTATCACAATTACCTCGGTTATTTCTTAGTTCAAGCTATGCTTGTGGCAATAGTCAAGTACCAAGTGGGATGCATAGTAGCCTTGGCTTTTGCAAGGTGATCAACATGTTAATGCCTTTTGAAGGTATTAAGCATCTTAAAAATTCATTAATATCTGAAGCAGGTTAAAAATCCTAAATCATCTTAATTTTTTCATCATATTAAAAAAAATTCAATCTCAAAATGGAAAATCTAAACTTAAATATACAGTGTCTCATTCCTCCAAGTAAAACTCTAATCAACCAAGTCATGCAGCCAATAAAACATAGTTAATTAACTCTATTTATCTTTGAATTCAACACCTTAACTTTTTAACCGTATGTAAGAAAATGGCTAAAGGTTAAAAAAAAAAAAAGATTAAAATTTTAAGTTAAAGAAATTTAAAATAAAATAAATTTTTATATATACTCTTTTACATATTTTTAATTTGAAATTATTTTAATTTATAATACCAAAAGTTATTGGTATTTATTCTAATATATAATTTATTAGAAAAATGTACATCTCTTTTTTTTAAAATATCAAATAATATTTTAATAAGTGAATTAAAAATTTTGATAAACCAATTATTTTAATTTGTAATGTTAAAAATAAATGATTTATTAGTCAAATATATCTTTTTTTCCCTTTTTAAGTAGAAAATAAATTTTTAAAAATATAAAATTTTAAAAAAAAATTCCAACAAAGCAAATGACCATGATCTTTGCAAACCAGTCGAAAGAAACAATCTCATTAATAACTCCAAAAATCTTTTCAATTTTGAACTTCGGCATTCACCATGCCCAATGCCTTATGCTTTTTATTTCCATCTAAATACGTAGAAAAAGGGAAAAAAAAATTATAGAACAAATTACTTGTCCTACCTCCAACCATCCTGCAACCTCCTTGGAAGTTGGAATCCATTTGCCTTATCAAGTTTTATAATTGCAAGGCCCCCATGCCTCCGATCTGCTTCAACTTTTGTCATGCTCTATGCATGTTTTTTCTTTTGTATATCATCTTATATCAATAGAGAATAACTGTAATTCTTTACAAAAAAATAATCACAAAGTTCAAATAATTCAATATCGAAAAATTAAAATAATGCAGATCAAAATAGCAAAGAGTCAAATAATGAATAATTAAAAATTAGAAATTGAAGAGATCAAACCAGAAATGAAATATTTGATTTTTTTTGAAGTTTGTTAATTCATAAAAGAACTTTGGGTGGGTAAGAGTGGAAAGCATAGATTGAAAAAGAAAAAAAAGAAAAAAAGAGGAAGCAAAATCAAAAGCATCACAAAAAATAAAAGAAACCAGAAAAAAAATGGGTAAAGCATGGAAAAGAAAGGGAAAGGAACTCATATAGTAACAGAAGTTGAGGAGGATCTGGTTGATCTTCCTTGCGTTTCTTGGCCGCCTCAAATTTACGTCCTTCGACTGTATGTTAGTAGTGCTCTTCTTTCTCTCGACCCTCCTATTCTTTTTGATCTTGGGCACAGGTTGTTACTAAGGTTTTCATTTTTTTTTGATAAATTAATTGATGCATAAACAGATATTGAAGATAATTACTGTAAGAATAAAAGAAAGAAAATAAAGAAAATCGATTGAAGTGAAAGGGATATAATGGAAGTAGGTGAAGAAGAGAAATTAATTAATCCATAAAAAGATATTGAGGATGATTGCTGTAAGAATGAAAGAAAAATGACAGAAAGAAAATGAAAAAAAAAATCAGCTAAAGTGAAAGGGATAGGAGAAAACAGGTGAAGAAGAATGGGAAAAAGAATGAAAGAAAGAAAATAAAGAAAATCGACTGAAGTGAAAGGGATATAATGGAAATAAAAAAAATCGACTGAAGTGAAAGGGATATAATGGAAATAGGTGAAGAAGCGAAATCAATTGATCCATAAAAAGATATTGGGGATGATTGCTGGGAGAATGAAAGAAAAATGAAAGGAAGAAAATGGAAAAAAATCGGCTAAAGTGAAAGGCATAGGGTGGAAGCAGGTGGAGAAGAATGGGAAAAAGAATGAAAGAAAGAAACCGTAGAAAATCGACTGAAGGAAAAAGGTGAGACAGAAGCAGATGAAGAAGAATGAAAAAAAAAAAAGATGAATTACCAAAATTACCCTGATCAAATTTCAAAAAATCATTTAGAGTCCATAGTAGATTAGATTAGAGATGATCTGGCAACAAATGAGGCATAGTTTTTATTCTTTTCAAGAATGATTGAGAGAGGTGAATGGCAATTTGTGAGTCTTCACCAACAGCACGGTAGATGGCTCCTAACCAAATCCAAACCGTTGAACAAGCATATGCAGCTTAACTAAACAGAAGAAGGCTAGCCTAGAGCGATTCTGTACCATAGAAGGCCTCTGGCCTAAATATTCATGTTGCGATCTGATACTTGGCAGGCAGCCTGACTATTTGGCATAGGTTAGTCAGTCATTTACAGTCTCATGGAAGATGTTGCCATAGCTGAAATCTAGTAGAGTTCCAAACTGGCGAGCAATGGCTGAACATATTGAGTGGAATTAGATAGGGAGATGGGGTCCGATGCTAAGTTGCTAACAAATAAGGTTGGGTGGCCTTGAACCCTTCCTCACCTTACAATCTAACTAAAAACGTGAGGTTTTCTGTCACACTTATTAGCTTAACCATCAATCTCTTTCATAACCGACGTAAGATAACTCAAAAATCATCCCTTCACACATTGGACTCTAGGTCGTTACAATAACAACTCGAATATTTTATTATTAACTTTAGGCTTTGATACAATGTTGGATAGTTTTAAGTCTCATAATATACCATACAACATTGTAGTAACAAATCGTATCTTTAACAATAAAGTTTATATAATACTATACGAACATCATATACCTTTATATCGGGGGATAATGATCACTCAACCTTACAGTAAGTGAAAAAAA
>JBBYHO010000022.1:9365772-9380012 GCA_038382025.1 Adansonia gregorii | reverse complement strand
AATATAATGACTTGTTTAATGTGGAAGTAGTGTTTGAATTTTCGCGTTACTTTAATTTTATTATTCATTTCAAAAAATTTTTAAAATAAAATATATATTTGAATAAAATAATATAAATACAAAACAAACATAAGAATTTAATTCATTATATATGAATTATATGTAAAAAAAAAAGATAATATTAAAATTTAATTCATTTAAATTATATTTATATTCATCATTTATTTCATATTAAGAAACAAAAAGTAATAAAACATAAACTTAACAATTCATCTGACAACTCATAACATAGTTTTTTTTTTTTAACTATTTAAGTATCATAATATTTTTTTCTTTTCATTCAACACCCAAAGTTTTTAAAAAATTTACTTACATCAATCTATCTCATATTTTATTCCATATCTTGTTTTTTACCAATAATTTATCGATATAATAATTTTTATTTAATAATATAAAAATAACAAATTAATATAAAATTTTTTTTAAAAAATAAAGAACCAATCATTATATTATATGTGATAGAAAATTAAAAGTTATTTGAATAGTGTCATATATGAATACAAAACGACACAAGAAATTAAAATATGACAAAACATGAAAAAATAATATGACTACAATACAAATATACGAGTGTGTTGCAATTTATATAAAATGAATGTGATACAATATTCAGTTATTTGAATAATGCTAATCAAATATACGAGTGTGTTGCAATTTATATAAAATGAATGTGACACAATATTGAGTTATTTGAATAATGCTAATAAAACCTGACAATTTTGGACATGATACTGAAATAATTAAAATACAAATACAACACCAAATAATAGCATTAACATGAACGAATGAATAAATATGTCAAAATGTGTAAAAATTAAATAAATAACTTTATAAGATTAGACAATTATAAATATAGGCTTTCATTAGAATTATCTAATTTTATAAAATATTTTTTTAATTTTTATACAGTTTAACACTTTCTTGCACTTCTATATGTGTATTATAATTAGTTGCCATTTAATTATACTATATAAGTGAAAGTCTAACCAATAATAAATTTAAAAAATTTTGCATATGTGTATTATAATTAATTACCTTTTAATTATATTATATCCTTAATTTTATGTTTTATAATTTATAGATGAGCAAAAATCAATCCATATTCGTGAAATGCGAATAAAATATTTATTTTAATTATCTTTTTACATTTTATGTTACACGTTAAAGTAAAATATTTAATTTTATATTTTTATGTTTTATGTTATATTAATTAAGAATTATATATTAAACATTAATACTTGAAAAATAAAACCCATATGAAGCACGAGATTGCATATATCTTATTCTACAAGATGAAAGCTATCCTTTATTACTGGCCACGTGTGGCGAGTAATTAATTTTTTTTTTTTAAAAAAATTATCACATGTTAAATTTGTTATATTACAATTATATTCAAAATATTATATATATATATAATTGGACAAGTTATTAATAAAATATAAAAAATAATTAAATCATGATATGATATAAAAATAATATTAACACAATATGAATAGATAAATAACATGTGAAATCTATATAAATTGAATTATTAACGTGTTACAAACATGAAGACGACCAATGATACAAAATTAAAAATTATTTGAATATATAGTTTCCATTAACTTTATAATTTTGAAAATAATATGATTCTATAACACAAATAAAATATAGAAATATAATTAAAATAGAACAATGAAAGAAAATATTATTTGAATATATAAAGATGTCAAAATCAATATAAAATAAATTATTAATATTTTAAAATTTATATAAATATTTAATAAAAATAATATGAATACAACGTAAATATATTAAATAAAAAATAAAAGTAAAAAAAATAAATTTGAGAGGAGATGAGACTAGAAAATAACTTACCCACAATTTCATTATAATCACAAAATTACCCCCGACTGGCAAATCAATTGGGGATTTTAATTATATATTGTGTTACAAGAGGTTAATAATTTCTAAAGTAATTTAAAATAGACTTTTTAGTGTTTGTTTAGTTGAATTTATTTAATCACTGATAGTGCATAAATATACACTGTTATAGTAAATCTGATGTAATTTTATTAAAAAATTTTAAAAATAAATATAAATAATTTTATATTTTTTATAAAATTTTATTTTTTAATTTAAAATTGATTAGATTTATATACTTTTAATAAATCAAATATAAATTTTAATTCAGTTAATGTTATTTGCATATTTTAGTATTTGATTTGGAGATTAATGAAATCATAATCATTTACTATTCGTTATTTTTAAAATTTTACTCTAAATCTTAAATGGTTAAGAATATAATAATAAAATATATAATTCATTTTTTCTCGATATTCGATTTTATTAGATAATGAATAAAAATTATTTTTATTTTTACTGAAAAAACATATTAATAAAGAGGGTTTTTTTTTTTTTTTTGTCTTTTACTTTTCTACTCTCTTTCTTTTCATATCTTTTTCGCATTACCAAAGAAAAATAAATTAGATTTTTTGGATCTTTTGTTGAATTGTATAAAAACTGGCAAAGAAATTGTTGAGCGCTGCTCCAAATTCACACCGTGTGAAACATAGTGTCACAAAACACTAATGATATTTTTAGTTTTCGAGAATAAAAATTTTATTATAGTTATATTCAGTGTGTTACGGTAATATAATTTTTTAATTTATAAAATGATAATTTTTTAAAGTAGTCAATTATGATCTTATTATGTGAAATCAATGAAAAATCACTCTATGTCCTTTATTGAATAGCTATTCTAACTTTAGGGGAATAAGAAATTACTTTACGAAATTTGTATCCCGTTTATAAAAGATTCAAATCTTATACTATTCTATTCCATTGAACCAAATTGTTGCTATAGCTACTCAAGCTCTATTCTATTTCTACAAAATAACTATTTTATTATAATTTTATTTTGTTCAAGTGACCCAAACAAAATATAAATATGATATTATGCTTGTGCAATTAATTTTTTGTAATGTAGTCTAGGAATACAAAAATATTAGAAATGTTATGATTGAAGCTTTATGCTTGCTACATGCTATCATAATTATTTGATTAAGCTAAGTTAAGTTTTGAATTTTATATATAAAATTTTTTTGTCTTCTGTTGATGCACATCAATGATTTCATTTTATTAAATTTTTTTTAAAAAATATATAAATAATTTTTTCTTTATCATCTAGTTCATAACATTAAATATAAATTATTTTTTATGTTAGATGTATATATAAATATTTTAAACATCAATATAATATATATATATTAAATATATTATTTCAAGGATTAGTATTTGATACATTGATAGTAAAAAAAAATTTTAAATGTATAAATGGATTAAGAGTTTCTTATGTGTCATACTTTTATTTTTAATTAAATTTTTGTTTAAATAATTATTTTATACGTCGACGGAATAAAAAAACTTTACAAGTGAATTAGTGAGATGACATGTATCCAATTATTTATTTTTATTTTTTAAATACATCTTATGAAATACGTGCCATCATACTAACTTTGTTTGTGAATTTTTTTTCATCCGATGGCCAATATAAAGGATAATTATCCCTTTTATTATTTTTAAAATGATAATCTATAAGATAATTTTTCTTGTTTTAATTGAATTAATTATATTAAATTTGACACACTTACCATATAGACTAAAATTTTAAATTTTTTATTTAAAATGTGTTAAAATAAAAGTAAAAATTATTTTATAAAATATGGTAACTTTTAAGAAAAATAAAAAATTCAGGAGTAAAAATAGGAAATTAATCTTGAATGGGAAAATTTTTTTTAAAAATTAAAATATTAAAATAAAAATGCCATCAACTTCAGTGTTGTCGATACCGTATCAGTATAGATTTCGACAATTAATGGTACCGACGATAATTGATTTTGTTTCAGTTTTAGTTTTGATTTGTATCAGCTATACTGGTAGGTATTGGCCTGTTTCGGTGGTATCGGTTGAAAATAGCTGTACTGGCTAATATATAATATAAGCTTGTAAAAAAGTTATACTTAAATATGATAAATATTATACATAATTACTCATAAATTTAATGATTATTAAAAAATTTTAATTTTACTACTTAACTGATATTAATTTTTTTATATTTGATAAATTTTTTTTATAAAATATTATATATAATTGATTAATATTTAATATATAAAAAATATTTTTAAACTTTAATAAATTTAAAATAATATATTAAAATATATTTATATTAATATATATTTATATTAAAATAAAAATAATATACCTATAGATGCGCTACCAACTTCTTACGTCAACGTGTAAGAGACAATTGCGTAAGAACGGAAGCGCGCAAGAGATACACTCTCCAGTAAAGAACACGAATCACGTGCTTTGACAAATGACAGGCTTCAATCCATTTGCGTAAAGGATAGGTGGCATACCAAAATCAGCGAGTACAAAACTTAAAAGGAAATGTGGCAGGTAAAGAAAGTATACCGACCACGAGTCTGCGTTGACTTTTGTGCGCTCCGGATGGCGAACCTTAACAATTTTAGAAACTATACAAAGTTCCATAAATTCCATACTTACGAAAATATTATAATAATTTATTTTCATTTGAAATGATATTATAATTAAAGATATTAATGTGAACATTTAAAAAAAAAAACTCATTTTAAAAATTATTAATTTATTATTAGACATCAAAATTTGACCGAATTATAGCAGCCGTCGGATCTAGACCCTGACGGTGGGATATGGAATCAACGGCTAGAATCAGTTAATAGCGGCGGGTAATGAAGCCTTTGGGCCTCCAAGTAGAGACGTGAGCTCGAAAGCTTGGCCCATCAACAATTGCAAATTCTCTCTCCCTCTCTCTTTCTTTTTTCTTTTTTTATTTTGTTTTAAAATTTTTCTGCTCTCTTTTTCGTTTTCTCTCTCTTTTTGTTGGCGCTGCGAAGCGAAGGTTTGTCGAAGAGGGAAGGGTGGGGGGGGGGGGTGTTCAGTTTCTCTGTCTAGGGTTTCTAATCGACAAATATCAGCGGCCATGTTGCGGGATCCAGGTTTTGAAATTTGAGATTCTTGTGGAGCAGATTTAGGTTTTTAGCCGCATTTAGTTCTTCCTCTTTTGGTTGGATCAAATCTGATTTCTAAAGGATTTACGCTCAAAACGAGCTTAGATTAGTTTTTGATTTTTTTCGCTTGTAAGTATTGATTCTTTCCTATTTTCTTCAATCTTTGTCTCTCTAAATGAACCCTCATCGCGCAGCCTATTTGTTTTAATAATTGGTTCGAAAACGAGGGAGAAAGAAGTTTGAGTTTCTGAGTGGCGAAGAAAGGAAAGTAAGAGTTTTAGGGTTTCTTGGGGTGGCATTGGTTTGGAACTTACGAAGAAAGATTATAATTTTGGCTTCTTTGCTAGATATTGATTGGTATTTTTATTAGGGCTATAATTGAACATTCTATTATTTGACGAATCTGAAGCCTAAGATTTGAGATTGATGTTTGGCTGGAGTATAAAGGGCCGTTGGTTAGGTTGAAAATTTACAGTTTTGCAATCCGAGTACTTTTGAGGAGTAACGAACTGCACATTTGTGAGATTCTGAAAGAATTTAAATAAATAGATAGGAGTTAACATTTGGGATTCGAGGTTATAACAAACGAATTGAATATCATTAAATTATATATTTTCATATTGGCTTTTAATAGAACTAACTGTGGAAGATTATAAATCTCGCCAGAGTAGTTGACACGTGCGGTCGTTGGAAGTTAATCTTATCGCACCAGCTATTCCTATAGAATACGCAGGAAGGAAGGAATCTGGAAAGTGTTCACTTTCACAATTGATGGGGAAGTATAGGGAATATTTTAAGGTAAGGAATTCTTCTGGCTTTATCCCTGGTTGCACGCATGTGGTTGACAAAATGGATGAATCAGAAGGCTTTGGGACCTCTGGACGGGTCGATACAGAGATGACCGCATCAGAGGATTCATGTGCACCTAAAAGGAAATGTATCAGCTTGTATGCCGATAGTTATGATAATTTTGGTGTTCCCACACAAGCATTGCCATTGTCTAAGATGTCACGATCTGAGAGAAAGGATTTGGAATTGAGATTAAAAATAGAGCTTGAGCAGGTTCGGGTGCTACGAAAGAAAGTTGCTTCTTTGGGTTTGAGTGTTAGTTTTTTATCACCATTTACTGATAACAGGAGTTGCAGTGGTGGGAAGAAGAGACCTCCACTTGAGAATTTTAATCAGTCAAGAGTATTGAGTTCGCAAGGGAAGAAACGACCTCTCGGAGGATGTAATGGAGCCCACCCAAAACAAAGCACATCTGAACGTTTTGAACAGAAGCCATCTGTGGCAGTGAGTAATTCAAATGCTTTTTTGATGAAGCAATGTGAGAATCTCCTTAACCGCTTGATGCGGCATAATTTTGGTTGGGTTTTTAACAACCCTGTTGATGTGGTGAAATTGAACATTCCAGATTATTTCACTGTCATCAAGCATCCTATGGATTTTGGCACTGTGAAGAAGAAGATAGCTTCAGGGCAGTATTCTAGTCCATTGGACTTTGCTGCTGACGTTCGCCTTACACTCTCAAATGCAATGACATATAATCCGCCTGGAAATTATGTCCACTACATGGCTGAGATGCTAAGTAAATATTTTGAAGTAAGATGCAAAGCTATAGAAAAGAAGCTTCCTGTTACCATGCATGTTGATGCTGTGCCTTCAATGGCATCTGAGCCTATAGAAGTTGAAACAAATAGTGGCATTTTTCCTTTGAAAAAGAAAAAAATAAAGCCGAAGGAAGAGGGTCAAGTCAAGTCAGAGCCTGTTAGGCAGATCATGACCGATCAGGAAAAGCAGTATTTAAGCAGAGAATTGGAGTCTTTGTTGGGTGAATTGCCTGAAAACATTGTTGACTTCCTTAAAGAACAGAGTTCTACTGAAGTTCAAGCTGGTGAGGATGAGATTGAGATTGATATCGATGCTCTTAGTGATGCAACGTTGTTCAAATTGCAAAACTTGTGGATGATTATTTGCGGGGGAAGCCAAAAAACCAAGCACAAGCTGAACCTTGTGAAATGGAGGTATTCCCATGTTTCTGTCTCTTACTCTGTTGATTTTTCTACCCAGAATGCAATATTGGCATTGATGATATTGCTTTGTCTTGTTGTAGCTTCTTAATGTGTCAGGGATGAGCAATTCAATGATTCAGCCATGTAAAGGTAATTTACTGCACATTCTGCATTACTGGATTTATTTAGCAAGGTAGAAACTAGAAAGCCAAAGCATCATAGAAACTGATTTTTTTTTTTCCCCTCTTTCTTCTTAGGTAATGATCAAGTTGACGAGATCATAGATATAGTTGCTGCCAATGATCCTTCCACTTGTAGCTACCCTCCTGTAGAAATAGAGAAGGATTTAACCCATAGAAACAGTAAATGCTGTAGTTCCACTAGCTTCCGCAGTGAATCAGGATCTTCTTCTAGTGGTTTGTACCGTAGTCAACCTTTCCTTATTTATTCTGCCTCAGACATCTTTCTGGAGCAACTGCAGTTTGTATAAGCGTGCTGTCACTGTTTTATCATTGAAGAAAACTTTAATAGGAAATATATGACTTTTTTAATGTGGGAAATGTGTTGGATTAGGATCTGGGTGCTTATGCCTGAAAATTTTGAAGTTTTATGTGAAAATTGTTTCTATTAAGAGTTCTGATGTTATATTCTTATTGTTCTTGAGCTTATTCACAATTTATAGATCTTAGTTTGTCAACAGCATTCTAGCCTGAAATTATTTTCTGATGCTTTTCATTGTTGTTGATTAGTTAATAAAGTGTCTTCATGGTTTTGTTTTGCTACTCCATGCTGTCACTAGGTTTCAACTTGATTCCCCAACTTGGAATGAAGTCAGGAAGATTGTTTATGTAATTCTATATCTGTCGTAACATGTTGAAGACTTTGACTCCCGTTACAACTCTATCTGGAACTTTTTTCATTGATGGAATTGAACCTTTAATAATCCTTTTGCAACAATTAATACTTGCTCGTTTAAGGCTATTCAATCATTCTGACATGCTTTGCCATAGTTGGCTTTCTTTTACTGCCGCCTGCATTTTGTCCCTGTTTAGGTAACTAATGTTGTCTTCATTTAGAGTAGGGTGAGACTTTGCTGATGACTATTGGAACTTGGTGGGGCTTCATTTATGAGATTAAAGAAAGAAAGGGGAATAGGTTTTGTGTAACAGGCCATCTTTGTTTAAGATGAGGTCGAGTAATGTTCACCGTGTGATTTTGACGGTTAAACTTTTACCATCAAGTATGAAATCTATTATCTTGGGTCTTCTTAGGAGCATGCATCTATAAGTTTGGTGCTCCGGATGGCTTCCAGTTTACAGGTTTTGAGAGTCGAGTTTTTGTTGGTTTTTTTTATGAGGTTTGTTGCCTAGTTCATTGATGATGTAACTACATTGGGGGCAGTCTGATCCAAGCCACAAAAATCACATACATGTTTGGTTTGCCTACTTGCTTTAATCTCCTAATTCTGTGTTGCCATCAGTAAGTTGGAAAAGACTTCTAGCCTTTTGTGTATTATTTTGTCTGCAAATTTAACCTGCTTCACGCTATTGTGAACTTGTTTTGTTTCTTTTAGAAGTATTTCTTTCATTTGATATATTTTTCTTTTCAGATTCAGATTCCAGTAGTGAATCGGATGCTGCTAAAGCTTCAGTTCCTGTTAGCTCTACGAAGGTATCTCTCTATCTTGAATCCTTGATAATTTGTAAATGGAGTATTTTAGTGAATTGGGGACAAATGTGCACTTCTTTCTCTCCAGTGGGTGTGTTTGAGACCTAGCGTATCACAGTTCTGAGAATTATCTTTCCAATTCCTTTGTGGTAGGAAAATTTGGACTCGGGAACAAATGTGGACTTAAAGAATGGCAGTGTTGCTGTTCCCAATGATGCAGATCGTAAGTTTCTCCTTCTTTTGTATGCGCACCATGCATCCCTCCTGAAAAATCTATTTGGGTTTGCCTTAAAATATTCCTGTTCTTGTGTGCTTGTACAGAGTCTTTAAATAAGTTTGGTCAAGTTGAGTTAAATTCTCATGATAAGCCTAGTGTTGCCGAGGTAGAAGGCCAACAAGAGGGTAAGCATAATTATTAAGGAGACTTTGTCCTGTTACTGTTGGGGCTCGTCTCACCCATAATACTGTAACATTATAGACGAGAGTGCTCCATCTGAGAGGCAAGTCTCCCCTGGGAAGCTGTATCGTGCAGCTTTATTGAGGAATCGTTTTGCTGACACCATTCTTAAAGCTCGAGAAAAGGCACTTGAAAAGGCTAGTACAGTAGCCTTATGTAATTATTCATGGATGTATGTAGATGCAATATTGTCAATGACTCAATGTTAATTCTGAACGGATCGATCATGTACTATGTGATTGAGCACAGGGTGAGAAGGGTGATCCCAAGAAACTGCGGATGGAGAGGGAGGAACTTGAAAGGCGGCAGAGAGAAGGTTTAGACTTAATATGATTATTGAATTCTTTTTTTCTGGATTAATGTCCATCTGATCGAAAATGTAGAAATCTATTTTTCTGAGTATCTGAAGCTTCATGATCCCTTTACTCTGTTATCAGAAAAAGCACGATTGCAAGCAGAAGCTAAAGCTGCTGAAGAGGCAAGGAGAAAAGCTGAAGCAAAAGCTGAAGTTGAAGCCAAAAGGAAGAGGGAGCTGGAGAGAGAAGCTGCACGTCAGGCACTTTTAAAGGTAAATTCAGATATTGTTATTATGTGGCAGAAGTGTTGCAGCATTGTTATGGTGACACTAAAAAGTTTATGCCCCTCTTTGCAGATGGAGAAGACAGTGGATATCAATGAGAACAGTCAATTTATGGAAGATCTAGAAATGCTTAGGAGAACCAACCATGAAAATTTGCCTAATTTCATGGAGGAGACTAGCCCAGGTCATTCTCAAAATGGGGTGGGAAGTTTCAAACTCCAGAGTAGAAGTAATCCCCTCGAACAACTAGGATTATACATGAAGGCAGATGACGAGGATGAAGAAGATGAACCTCCCCAAATTGCTCCAGAACCAGTAAATGATGTAGAGGAAGGTGAAATTGATTGATTGTTTTATCCCTCTGCTTGTTGAGATGAATCTTTTCTGCAAAATTCTGCAGGATGATTTGGACTTTGATCGATATATATATATATATATATATATATTTATATATATTTTTTCCCCTCCGTTTGAAGCAAAATCATCTAGAGAAATGAAGACTGTGAAAGGAATTCAGTGATAGAACATTTCTGCCAAATTTGGAAAAATTTTTTGTCTATTCTAAACCTAAATTTAGGAAATAGGAATAATTAGTAGTTGTTCTGTTTGTAAAATCTTTATTTGGGTTAATTAGGCTTTATTTTCCCTAGAGCGAACTCCTGGGTTTATGAGGCTACTTTGTGTATATAGGGTTTGCAGGTTAGGTTAGGTTTGTATTTTATTGCTCTTGGACACTTAGAATTTTTGAGTTCACGTTCAACTGAGATTTCAAACTAAAGTTGAGAGTATTTATTTTTGGGTCGGTTTGTTTTACTTCATGTACTGTTATTGGGGAAGGGGGGAGCAGGAAGATCGGATTTTTATTGCTTGAGCAAACCATCAGCTGAATCTGTAAACTGTACAATTACATGAAATTGTTGTACAGGTATGATCATGATCCATTACAAAAGTTAGTTTTCCAACATTCCCTCGTCTCATCTGATATATACGACTATAAGATTCAGTCACATTAACGAGGTTGATTTGGGAACACTTCAAACTGGGCTCACTCAGAAAGCTGTAATCAATCAGAATCACTTCGTTGCTCTCTCTTTTCTTCATCTTCCGCAGAATAGAATAGAAGGGCCATCTAGCTGCATTTTCTGGCTGATGGCAGGTATACCACACGGTTAATTCCCTTACCCACAATAGACTTGTTCTGCGTGTCTGTCATCCGCTCGTCTTGTTTTCCTCTTTTCAAAGTTCTTGAGCTCTTCCCAGTACTCATATCGATACAATGGATTTGATTAGAAGCATCATATTCTATCCTTCGCAAGATAACTAAACTAGCAGCTCTACACCTAATGCCAAACCAAGATCCATAGAAATGCATTGGCAGTTATGCAGCTTGCCGGGAAAGGAATCAGACTTGGTGTTTTCAGCACAAGTTTTTCGTAAAGTGTAAACGTATGTGCTCCAAACTGCCAATAAAAATGTTCAGCCAAAAGCAAAGGTGCAAAACAGACTGATTTTTGCATGATTACCTAAATTTCTCGTTAGTCCATCATCCCAAAATAGACTACTGGAAGCCAAGAAATTTAAGGTTTTATACAGTCTGAAGTTTTTCACCAGTTACAGTTTGTTAGAATCATCATTATCTAATGAATAGTGTATTGCATGTGTGTCAAAATTAAAGATGAGACGCCTCGAAAAGAGTGATACGCCTGCACGGCAAAAGATAACCTTATTTATGGCTTCCAAACCTCAGCATTATTATGCCCTTCTGTATGTTGTTCTAGCAAAGAGAAAGATGAGTGGTTGACAATCGGTAAGGCCAAAGGCGTCAGTGACCTCCCTCTTTATCTTTCATTTTAGTTAAGAACTGGTGCAATAAAAAAAAAAAAAAAAAGAACAACAAGGTTACCCCTTTAGTTTGGAATTTAATAAAATCCAGAATTTTTAAAGGACATGTTAAAGTTCAATATTTGATTTGAAAGTTGACATCCTGATTATTAAAAATTAATAATGCTAAATTAAAAAATTTAAATTTGAATTTCATTTGCTATATAAATTGTCAAAATAGAATGCGAACATTATACATAAATTACTTATAACTTAATATGATTATATTTGAAAATATAAAATATGACATGTTTAAATATTTAAAACTCACCACTAAATAAAAATCTAGCAAATTTGAAAAAAAATAAACATGAATATTGTGTATATATATATATATTTTTATTATAAAATTTATACTATTTTTAAAATTTAAATTTGACCTTTAAATTCTAAATTTTCAAACGCATTCTAAATAAATTTAAAATTACTAAATGAAATTTCATTAATTGCCCTAATAAAATTCATTAAAGTTATTGCAAATGATAAATAACATTATTGCTATTGCATTAAATATAATATTATTTTTATAAATAGCATATGTAATCTTAAAAAAATATTAACGCATGCCTTAAAACACTCTTTAAGAAATCCCCAACTAGATAAATATAAATGACAGGGTGATTATTCTAGACTAAATTGAAAAGAAAAATAAACAAAGGGAATACCTTTCTGGGATGATAATTAAAAGAACATGTGGTTACAAAGCAGAAGACCACCTGAACTAATTCTATGCCGTTGGCTCCATATTTCAAGGAGAAAAGCTTCGTCGCTGTTAGGGCTTATATAATCATCCACATCCAACTGCACCTTATTTGAAGAGATTTGGGTTTGGGAACTTCCAGCTTCTCCCACACTTTTTGAAGGGCAATCGGTAAGTTCTGGGCTCCAACTGCATCGGCTGCTGCTCAATTGATCGCTTGGATCTTGCGCACACGGTGCTTCCTATCATGTCATTGAATCAGTTAGTAGATATTGGTTTACAAAATCAGCAAAAACTATATTTTTATAAGGCGACTATCTCAGGCACTAGGTAATAGGTAGTGGGAGCAAACATCGCAATTGGAGGCATTAGGGATGATAGCAGATCAAATATTTATAATTTTTTAATTATTCGAATGTGCTTAATTTACCCAATATCAAATATCAGAATGTTACTATCAAAATCTACATCCAATATAAATAGCAATATCCATTGGATATTTGAATCCATTAAATATCATAATTTTTTTAATAAAACTTTCAAAGATAAAAATATCAAATTAAACCTTAATTAAATATGTAAATAGATATTGGATTCATCTATCCAAATATCGTGGATTCAAATAACGAATTCGAATATCCTACACCATCCAGATTAAAACCAAAGGAGATTTGGATAATGGTTATCCAAATATTTATACCCGAATCTGTTACCGATATAATTCTAATATCTTATTTTAACTTGCAAAAAACAAAGGCTCAGATAGTGTTGGATATCTTTTGCTATCTGATACCTTCATTAAGTAAGGCGAAGATTACCTGAGAAAGATTGCGTTTATTGTTGCAAGATAAAGGAGAAACATCGTTAGAAGTCTCCCACTGTAACCATGGCAGCATTACGCCATCCATTTCAACAGGGACCGACTTAAACACTACTGGATTCTGGGAAGTTGGTGTCTTTATTATTCCCCCTATACTTGAACTAGTATCACTCCTGTCTCCGTCCAATGATGAAATATCTGTATCTTCAACATTCGAAATGAAATCTTCAATATATTTTTCAGCCTCCTCAGTCAATTGCCTTGACATCCTGTTTCTGTCATTGCTCCTCTGGGAAAAACAATATGTTGATTAAACAATCAAAAGAAAGATCAATCACCTTTCTTACATTGAAGAACATCAAAATCTAATGGATTTAAGAAAAAAAAATGGTGAGCACTTGAAAATAACCATATAGAGTAAAAAGTTGAACGGATTCCCTCTGCCCTTTCTGATTGCAATTTCAGTTGTTTTTTACCATACATCCAAATAAAAAACACTAGTGTTTAATTGTTCATAAACAAGAGATAACTTTGGACACATGTCAGAAAATAATTGAAGTGGCACAAAGAGACACACCAAAAAGGGGCAGAGGAAATCTGCTCGTAAAAGTCCTGCATTATTGCGGTGAGTATGGAAGTTGTACCTTTCTGGATCGAAATAGTTTCTCAACAATAGAGTTCTTTGGTTCAGGAAGCAATTCTTTGGCAATTTTAGAGAGTTCTCTCCCATGCTGCTCCTCCAACAGAATCTCAGCTAATAAATCTTGTCTACGCTTCTCTGACTGTCATATCAAAAAATAATACCAATCACTAATGATTTCTAGTATGAGATGCAGCCTCAATTAAGGAAATAAATAGCGTCAAAGATTTAAGTAAACAATTAATATATATTAAAACCTACCTGCTCATTAAGTATAATCCACAAACCATTTAAATATGCATCAAAGTGCTACAGAAAGTTATCTTTTTTTCATCAAACACAACTTTAAATGCAACCTGAATTTGGGTTTCCAATATAAAGTAAATATC
>JBBYHO010000022.1:9340252-9351034 GCA_038382025.1 Adansonia gregorii | reverse complement strand
TGACTACCACTTCTTCCCTAGTTAGATAAAAAAATTATTTTTACCCTGTTTGAAAATTTTTTTGGATAACATGAAATAAAGTATATGATTTGGGTAAACAAATTATTAAAAAAAAAACTGACATTGATAATTCGAAATTAACATAATTATTAACTCATTTACCTTTTTTTTTTTCCTAGTAGTTGTAAGCTATTGCCACTACTTAGCCAAATTTCGATCCCCTTGTCGGAAATGTTAATCATAGATTGTTGAATCTCAAAAAAAAAAAAAAAGTGGGGGGGGGGGAAGAAAAGGAAAATTTATCGTAAGAAACGAGCAGAGATGTTAATAGATCGAATTATAATTTTAAATATTTTTATTTAAATTAAATTAAATTAAATTAATTTAAAAATTAATTTTATTATTTAAAATAAATTTTTAAAAAATTTTTATATTAATATTTATAATTAAATTTAAATAAAAATATTTTTATATTTTAATAATAATTTAAATTAAATTAATTGAAATTGAAAGACTCGTACTTAATCCTCATTTGATGCGTATCAAATCTATTTTTTAGACTCACTTGATAAATTTAAATATATACTATATATATACATATACACACCAGAACAAAATGGGGCGCCCACCGGTAGTACTGAGGGACTGATTCATATAGAAAAGGGCAGTTCCGTAACTTCGGCAATGTAAAAAGTGCATTTTAGACTAGTGTGGGGAAGAGAGACGGATTGAGAAAGAAAGAAAAGATGGAAACAGTAGCATTATCGCCTTCACTTACCACTTCATCCTTTGCTGCCTCAGCCGCGGCGGCATCAACCGAAAAGCGAAGCAGCGCCACCTGCTTATGTTACGCCTCTCCCAACATCCTTAACGTTAGCCACTTAGCAGCATTCGACAAACAATCCAATCTTTTCACAAAATCCCCTACACGTCCTTTCCCTTATACCAAATCCCATGCCCGTAAATCCACCCATGGCATCTTCCTTCCCCACTTGGTCGCTTCTTTGGTCTGCTTCTTACCCTTTTTTTTCTTGTCATAATTAAAGTGCCCATTTTTTAGTATTTGAAGTTTATTTATATTGCTGTTTGTTTTTTGGTTCAGGAACAAATTGAGCAAACTTACATTATGGTCAAACCTGACGGAGTTCAACGTGGCCTTGTAAAGTTTTCCGCCAATTTTTTTAAAATCTTATGCTTCATAATCCATGTTTGGCTGCTGAAAATCTGAAGGGAAAGAATTATACATTTTGAGTCTCAAATAGTTTGCTATCAGTTGGTTTATGTGCAGGCATTTTCGGTAGCCAAAAAGGGAATCGTATTGTTCTTAATAGAATTTTTGGAATTTTGATTCTGATTTCTTTTTCCCTGAAGTTTGGTATATGGATTTCATTTTTTTTTTTTTAGGTTGGAGAAATTATTTCAAGGTTTGAGAGGAAAGGTTTTAAACTGACTGGATTGAAGCTTTTTCAATGCCCCAAAGAATTGGCTGAGGTTTGCTGTGTTGTTTGTATATTTAAGAAAAATGTGTTTAATGAAATCTTTGGTGCTTTGTGTTTGTTAATGCTTTCTGGGTTGATCTAAAGACACAAAATTGCCATTATTACTACTTTATCTACCATGAGAATTTGATGATTAACCAGTCTTTTTGCTCAGCTTTTATAAGAAGTTATTAGAAATCAAAGAAAATTAATAATGGATTTCTTACTTTAGAGTACACCGTGAGTAAAATGTCAAAGGATTTAAGTTTTCCTGTGCTGTCATAATTTTTCTTACGTAGCATAAATTATGTTAACTTGAAATCTTTACCATGGATGATCTAGCAGAGCGTTCTAACAAGTTTTGGGAGCTTACATAATAACGTGCATAATCCATATTATGATGGTTACAGGAACACTATAAGGATCTCAAGGCCAAGCCATTCTACCCTAAACTGATTGACTATATTACATCAGGACCGGTTGTGTGTATGGTATGATTCCACCTAATTTCTTCCCATATTGTAAGTTTCTGCTATAAGCTGTTGATTGAGAAAACTGATAATGGTTTTATGTTTTCAAGGCCTGGGAGGGTGTTGGTGTTGTGGCATCTGCACGTAAGCTAATAGGGTCTACAGATCCTCTTCAGGCTGAGCCTGGCACTATAAGAGGAGATCTTGCTGTCCAAACAGGAAGGTTAGCCAACGTTTACGCTGCTCTAGAGCCTCTAATTTCTCGACTTTGATTTGCTTTGACAGTAGACATTCTGATAATGAACATGTGGGCAGGAATGTGGTCCATGGTAGTGACAGCCCTGAGAATGGCAAGCGTGAAACAGGTAAGGTCTTTCGGTTGCTTTACCATTTATTGAGCATATTGTCCCGGAGATGGTTTCCTTGTCAATGCTTTTGCATGTTTTTCAATTCGAATTCAAATGGATGTAGGTAGTTACAGCTTCTGCACTTGGCCTGCAGAAAATTTCTGCCATGCTCCAATCGAATGGGCACTAACTGAAATATGGTTAACAATCAAAATTAAAGTTTATGCATTTAGCCACTGATTAATTCTAAAATCCAATAGAAGAAATCTAGGGATCCTTTTTGATTGTTCGCCTTTGCATGTTTTAAAGAGTGAGGAAGCCTTAATGGCATTCTTCGATTTCCAATCTCCTCCCTCATTCTCTTAATTCGTTTCCTGGTCCAGCTCTTTGGTTCAAAGAAGGTGAATTATGCGAGTGGACACCTTCTCAAGCACCATGGTTAAGGGAGTGATCTTTCAGCATATGCTTAAATCATTGTTGAGGCAGGCACTTTCTAAGTTCTCTTCTGATAAACTTTATTTTCAACGTCAAAACATTCATCTGTGATTTAAGCAATTCATCAAAGATTCTTGTAATTGTGATGTTAGACCTGCAGTTTTGTAAGAATAATTGAAGAAATTCATGTCTTTTCTTTTCTGGTCCCTAATTTTGACTTAATATGACTCAAAAATGGGAATGGAACCCTTTGAGGACTTATTCTAGATCAAGTACACTTTTGAATTCTGTAATTGAGGAGATATTGATCTCTGGATTATTTTCTTGCGTTTTCTTGTGAGAAACAATTACTGATCCTTCCCGCTGGTTAAAAATAGAATAAGCTGCAATGTCTTTGTCTTAAGTTTGTGAACATATACCAGTACAAGCTAGAGCTTATCAAGCCCCTTGACTTGGTCCACCTAATGTTTTAAAGTTATCCTAGAATTAGACCATGCAAGGATTGGTTATTCATTCAGCTCAACAAGTCTAAAGTCTAAACCGAATAACGTTGAGCTTACAATAGGTTTTTAACAGTTGCTTAGATTTTTCAAACTTTTGTAGTTCAATAGGTCCAACTAGGTTTTGGATTTGCATTTTTTCATCAATCAAATATGATCTGATCCAAGCTTGATCCACGTACAAGTTTACTAAAAACATTTGTACTAACACATTTGTTTACTTCTCTCTTTGAACGAAGAGTAAGGCACAATTATGACATGGGCATTTAAGAATTGAACTATTCATTGTATCTCAAGGCCATTCAAATTGCTTTAATTTTGGTAAAAAATAAAATAAAATCAAATGAGGGGGAAAAACCAAATGCAACGTAAACAGTAACTAACATGGCAAAAACAGAGAGTCCGACATACACAAAGGCTTCAGCAACCTTGAGGGAAAGTGGAAAGGGGACCCTGTCCTGCAACAAATAAGCAAACCCGAAGCACATCTTCAAACTCAACTGATATACAAGAATCTCTACCATTAGAAATTTTCCAGGTTGTTTCATCTCCTTCAAAATGGACGCCTGTGTTTGGACTACATTGTTTGAGAAACTTAAGAAGGGCAAAGCTCCTCTCATTTTCACCCGAAGCTCCAAGAGGCAGAGCTGAGAATAAATCTGAGCCCCATTGAAGCACTCAATCAAGGTAATAGACCATTGTTTGTATCCTTCCATCAACACAACTGAGGAAAAGAACTGCTAGTGCTAGATTCGGGGTTCCCTTGATCTTTTGCGCTGCTCAAGGCTTGAAACTCACTAGAACTCGAAAAACTTGCAGAACCACCATTCTCTATCATCATTGCTTCATGACTAATCGTTGGAGTGCGTTGACAAGCCTTAAATTTGGAAAACAGGTAAAGAATCGACATACCCTCGCTCCGTTGCCTAGAATTCAAGTTACCTGTCGATTGACAGTCACTAGAACTATCTGAAACACTTGCAGAAGAACAATCCAAATCGATCACCATTGCCTCCTCATCGGATGGCATGTCTTGACAAGTCCTGGAGACCGTTCTAGAACCACAAGTTGCTTCGATGTTGTTCATTGCCTCAGAGCTCAAATCACTTGTAGTTTCCAGAACAGTATCGGAAGAACAGTCAGTTTCTTCTTCTGCCGTTGGCAGTGAAATTAGGTGATGTTGGGAACCCAGTTTAAGCTTCATCAGTGTAGCCTCTGCACGAAAAAGAAGTTACCAGTTCAATAATAAACAAAAAGCCATATCAACCTCCAGAGATTTACAGTAGAATTGAAAGAAGTAATCTTAAATCTTAATGGATTCCCGAAACAAACTTAAAAGAGGAAAGCAGATTAACGATTGGAAAAAAATACCATAGATGGAGAGAGAATCGTCCTTGATGATCTTGGAAGGGGGAGTCTCCAAGCTGTCAAGCGGCGAGGGGTACGGTGATGCTCTTACTCTTCCGAACATCTCTCGCTTTCTGATAGTTAAGTATTGCCCCAATAACTGCTTCCTTCTCCACTTCCCAGTTCAAAAGAAAGATGTTCCTGGCTATTTGAGACTGATGGAAAGTGAATCAAAAAAGAATAAAAGCAGCGTGGGATTTGGATTTTTGGATTGGCGCCACAAATAGAAGAGGCGGGAAGCGTACCTCGTACTCTCTCTCTCTCTCTCTCTCGGCTTCTGGGCTTCAAGCTTATTTTCATCGCTGACCAGTCCGCGCAAAACTTCTAGGTTGGCCCATTCTCTTTCTAGAAGCCTCACTTTGGGGGGGGGGGGGGTGGGGGGTGGGGGGAAGAGTAATTTTGACCGACGAAGAAGCTAATAAGTGCGCAATCTATTGCTATTTTTAAATTTTGATTATATGCGCAATGATATCTAAAATATTTTTTAGATTAATCTGGATTTAATTTTCATATAAGAAGTCCATGCCAGTAATTCCAATGAAAATAAATAAGCTGTATGATAATTTTTTAATTTCATTTGTGGATTTAAAAAATTTATCATATGAAATTAGAAATCAAAAAAATATTTTTTAAGATAAAATATTCTTATAAAATAATATTAAAAAGAAAAGTCCTTTTCTAGATAAGATCTTCATATAATAGTAAAAATATTAAAATTACTCACAAAGGATTAGCCGATGCTTGTGACCTCCGGTTATTGAACTGATAGAATATGTTGGTTTGAATTGAAATAATTTTAAATATTTAAAAATAATAAATATAATAAATGATTGATGTATTTATATCTGCTTAGTGGTAAGATCTTTAATAAAATTTTAAAAGATTATAAGCTTAAATTTCATTAATTACAAAAATATTTTAGAAAAAAATGCTTTTCTAGTATTTTATTTGTTAAACCGATTTTAAACATATTCGAACATCAACTAATTCATCCAATTTTATATATAGCATCGGATCAAATTGACTTCCGATTATCAGTTCGATCAGCCGGTCTACAATTTTTTTTCATCACTCGGATAAACTTAGGTGGTAAGTAAATCTATGGTAGAGCCAAAATTGAGATAAGTTTTTAAATTTGAACCGGAAACATTCTAATTAATATTTTATTAATATAAAATTAGAAAATTAGAGAGAAAAAAGCGATTAAAGATAAAATTGTAAATAATATTATTAATTTAAGTTTGAAGGAGTTTTTCCCTTTTGTTTTTAATACCGAAAAGATTGACTTTGAGTAGAAAAGAAAGATGTAAATTCAGTTGTTTCCTTGTCTTATTTCTTTCTTCCTCTTGCCAAACACAACATGATGCGTGAAAAACGTAAGAGCATCAACAGTCCGTTAGTTACCGTTGGTCAAGTTGTTAGCATTTAGTTACAGTTGACAGTTAATAACTCTCAATCTGTTACTTTCAATTACTTTCATTCATTAAGCTGCCGATGGTATGAACAGAGGAAGATTACAAGAGAGGGATATATATGATATACAATCTTGCTCCTAATCTTCTTAAGTCGTGCAATCTTGCATTGTCCGTCATTGCAGGGACGGCCACGATTAAAGCTCTGATATCACTTTGGTACGTGTAAATCCGGTGCAAGAACTAGGAGACAACTAAGGGAAGATGGGGGGGGGGGGGCAAAAACAGTTCTCGAGAAATGCCAAGAACAGGACATGCATGTATGTACGGAGGAGAAAGAGTGAGAGCTAGTGAGAGAAGAAGAAGAAGAACAAGATGATTGGGAGCTAGATTGCATATCATTCATATTCCACTCTTGTAATCTTCCTCTGTATATACAAACAGTAGCTCAGTAACAGATTTTAACGATTACTAACTGCCAATTGTAACTAACTGCTAACAACCTGACTAAACAGTCTGTAACTAACTGACATTAACAGACTGTTAAGCCTTTTACATTATTCACGCATTTCAATATAAATTAAACATTTAACAGGGGTCTTTAAATTACTCCGATCATTTTCAATGCATCTGCGACCAGTGAATACCCTATTTCCTTCTAAACTTTCAATTTTCTAATCCGGGTAAGAGTAAACTCTTTCTGAATGAACATGCTTTTGAGTTACACATACTAGTTAAAGAAGAAGGAATGTGTTATGATTTGTTAGAGAATTGGTTGTGTGTTAAAGCCACTTGCTTGGTGCAGACCAATTACCACTAAGGAGCGTGTAAAAATCACAAATGAAGGTGCCAAATGAATGCATCTTCGGTGGCCAAGCAGAAGAAAAAAAAAATGAATGCGTCTTCTATGAATAAATTGAATTTCTACGTAGAATAGGAAAGCAGAAACAGTTAGATCAGTCCATAAACAAGTTTGTAATATATACAGCAAATTGGTATAGACTGATTTAAGCCTACCTCTTCTTCAAGTGCCAATCAATCTCCAGAAAAATCTTCTGAAAGAACCCAGCTTACGTACTTTACTCTTTCTATCGACACCTAAAATAGGAGCAGAGAAATTGAAAATTACATGAAAGACAATATAATATGCAAAAGTACAGGGTTAAAGGTAAGTTTCCTTAGGAATTTTACACGTCTATACTGCTGGTGAAGCTATTTGAGATGTCACAAGACAATCGCTCAACATAGTCAGAGCAAGAGTGAAGGAGCTGAAAGGTTAAATTACCAAATCTAACAAAAAAAAATGTGGCAAGATGATTCTTGCTATAGTGATTTGTGACTGTTAATCCGGCTTTAACCTAATAGCAATAGGAAAAGGAGGTAAAGTGACGTTGTGCTGGTGGTTTTGTAAACGTAAGTTCTCCTATTCCACATGCAGAAAAAGGGAAAAAAAAATCAATTGAATTCTGCGAAGCTTCAACAAGTGCGGTATAAATGCTCCATTAATCTTAGTTTAGGGTTCAAAAAGGATACCTTTTAACCTTCCGGCATTATACAAAGCCTCTTCAGCAATAGGCCTCCACTGTTCTGCACATGAGTAGTTGATTCCGAGACCAACACTAAGTCCTCTCAGCAGAAGGACCGTACGAAGAACAGAAAAAAGTTCCTCAGGGAAAGACTGCCAAAGCCAAGAAAAAGAATTTGTTATAATCAATAAAAATTATTATCAAACTTTCATTGGGAAACCAAAAAAAAAAAAAAAAGAAATCTGAACTGACAAATCTTGTAAGAATAGCGAGTGCTTCAGCGTTCAGACAATAAGATCAAACTGAGCAAGAACAAAAATCAGGGTTTTGGGGGGGGTTGGGGAGGGGGACTGCGGTGATTAAACTATTTTATATTAGCCCTTACCTGTACACCAATTTTTTTTATTGAAGAATCTTCTGAGAATGGTTGCAGCATTACCACTCCGGGAGGTAGTTTCGTATCAAACATTGTCTGTGCCAAGCGAAGCAGTTCCTGTTGTTCGTTCTCACAGTTGCTTACAGTATCTATGCCAAGTTCCCTATAAGCAAGGACAAGATAACATAATCCACCACAATTAGAGATTGAAAAAAAAAATGTTAGGATAGCAATGTCAAACCCTATATTACTTGGACTAGGGTGTGAGAATTGGATACGGGTATATGTTTAACTTTTTCTAAGTTTTTGCATGCATTTGGAAAGTCCTTGGAAGGTTATATCATCATATCCATGTCTGAATATATGTTGGACATGACTGTTGGAACAAGTTCTTCAAGAAAAATGAAGAGTCGAAGCAACATAGGTCAAACCAATGCAATTATTAAACCTCTCACTAGATTCATTTGGATCACTCCACAAATTACCTATTATTCTTATTCTATTCAAACACAAATGAGCATTGTATGCACTTGAAGGCAAAATGCAGCCATTAGGACTTAAGCTCCCTTGTGGTCCTGTCAACTAACTGAATTTTGTATTGAAAGGTTACCGAATGTACAAACTGAAACTCACAAGTTTACCTATAGCTTTCTGTTGCTTTTACAGGATCATTGTCAGCCATGGCAAGAACCAAATTAGCATATCCTAACCTCAATTGGTCAGGGAGATCCTTCACTTGCCCATAGTCCAGCAAGGCAACCTGGCTTAAGGGTAGAAAAAAGCGGACTGATTAAACCAATAATTGCACAATCGGCATGGATAGTTCAATAGTTCCTGGACTAACAATGCTTCAGTCAATCATCAGTATGCTATATGGCAGATTATATATGAATAAGAATTCGGAAAAAGCCAATAAAAGAATTAAAAAGTTAAAAAAAAAAATCATGATAGTCGACTTGCCTCTGAACCTTTGCAGATCAATATATTCCCAGGGTGGGGATCTGCATGGAAGAAGCCACTCTTTAGTATCATCTGTCCGTAAGCTAGTGTCAAACTCTTAAGTATGTTCCTGCATTCACAGCAAGCGTTGTTTTAAGGCCTTTATTACACATTCAGGAGAAAAAAAAAAGTTAAAGAAAAAAATAAAGGCAGGACAGCTACACTATAAGATTATGGAGAAAATACAATATCAGCAAACTCGAAACTTATTACTTCATTTCAAGTTCAGATGAAAAAGACAAATAGATAGCAAGGAAGTCATAGCTCTTGCAATAAGAAGGAATAAGACAAGAGCCCCTTCGTCTCTAATTTTGGGCAATCTAGATGCTTACCGCTTCGCTGCTGCTGCCATCTTACCACTAGGATTTATTCCTCTTTTTGCCATTTCATCACCAAGATTCAAGATTGGGATTCCATCAATATATTCCATCACTAAGACCCTCCTATTTAAACAGATAAACTTCACATTACTGAAATGCCAGCATTAGCAATAAAGCAGAAGAAGAAGTTCATAAATAGAAACAATATAAAATGCATCCACCATCTAGAAAACGTCAAGGAAACTCAATGCAATGACAGAATAAAAAAAGCATCCGCTGTCCATGTCAAAAAATAGCACACGAATTGAATAAGGATACTGTTTTAGAAAAGAGGTTTAACAGATGGTTAAAGAGATGCAATGGCCCTATCTTCATCTTACTGTCAGTAAGATATGAAATAATCATGATGAAATGCAAAACGCATGCATAAAAACGAGGAGCAACTAATAACAGGAAACATCACCGCAACCATCTTAATGTGCGGTGCACATATACCAAATGACAATCCCTGATCAATTATTTTTCTCATTAGCGACTGAATCCTGACAGTCATAGACATTGTTGTAACTTTTTGGATTGGACTCAATAAAAAATGAGGGCTAGCTTAAATGATCTGAGACCCACAATTCCTTTGGTGTCAAAAGTCATTCCTTATTTCCTTCCAACTATTTACCTTAAACTAAATACGCGACAACTTACATGTTTTATCTCAAAAACTAACAAATATTTTCCAAGGGGTCAATGATGCAATGGTGACATGACAACAAGATCCATAACTAACTCGGTGCTAAGCACGCAAAATTTAAAAAGGCAAAATGAAAGAAAGTGCTCGCACAGCCTTTACGCTGGTCAATCTAGCTGATAAATAAAACACAAAGTCCTAAAGTAAAACATGTAAACCCAAAAGCACACATATCCTTGGATAGTCCTATGACTAATCTCTACAAACAATATGCAGAATTACTGACTTATCTGTTCAAATATGTCATTATAAGGCATGACACAAAAAATGAACTTGCCTTGTAACCAAATCCTGAAGCACTCTTGGAACAAGAACTGGAGACTTTTTGTTATTCTCATATAAGAAATGGTGAATTCTCTCCATAGCATTGGCTTCTCTTAGAAAGTCGAATTCATACCCAATCTTGAATAGCACAAAGGATAAATAAATAATGACATCCAGAGGAACAATGAAATTCAAATCCATATGGAAGGATACGTCCAATTTACATAAGATGAAAATTAAATAAAGCATAAGTCCAATCAACGAATAGATTAAATCATCTCACACAAGAAAGTTTTTTTGGACAAGGAAACCAAAGAAATACAGAAACCAATAGTTAAAAGAAGAATAACATGAAGAGGAAGATCTCTCTCTCTGGCTTAGGTATAAAGGTGCAGCTCATAAAACTCAAATCATATGTAGAGACAAAATTCAGTATGCATACATTACGGCTGAGAATTAATGGTTACAAGATAGCCTTGTTACCATAACTAAAGGGCTTGAATCAA
>JBBYHO010000022.1:9259429-9282072 GCA_038382025.1 Adansonia gregorii | reverse complement strand
CAAGACCCAATAAACCGATTTGACCGAACTAACCGACCAAACCGACCGAAATTTAGTCGGTTCGGTTAATTCGGTTACGGTTAAAAATGTCGGTCGGTTCGGTCGGTACCTCTAGCTAAGTCGGTTAATTCGGTTTGAAGATTTTTTTGATCGAACCGACTGAACCGACCGAATGCTCACCCCTATCCGCCATTGATCTTGCTGTGACCGACTGCTAAAAATAAGCAAGCTAATTCATTGATCCCCATCAACGTATAGGCTATACGGTATGCATTCCATCAATTTAAAAGTAAATTTTGTCGGCAATAGAGGAGGGGAAGAATGTAGGAAGCTATTTGAAAAGTTGAACCGACTGTAATTAGGGTAAAGAAGAAAGAGAATTAATCACATAGTCAATTTAGAGTTGAAGGATATGGGCTGGTTATTCTGTCAACATGCTGCAGTGAACTGATCTTTCTTCTACCATGTAGGATCAATTGCGGACATTCTGAAGCTGATATTCATTGTTATTTTTTAAAAATGTCCAAATGTGGAAGAAGAGATAATATTTGAGGAAGGGTATATGAGATGGATAACTATAATAATGATTTCAAAATCACAGGATTTATGATTTAGTGGCCATGTTTTTTTGAGTTATCATAGCTAGGATATCTATGATAATTCATCTTTTTCTTAATTTTAAATTTTTATTTACAGTAACACTAAAGTTTGGAATCATTTGTGTGGTCCACCCAGCCACTTTTTTTTTAGTAACTTGCTTATAATATATAGAATATTATATATGTTAACCTTGTATGAATATCTGGTACAGAAAGAGAAGCAAATGAACCTATGTGAAAGATTGACCCATGAGGATGGGGAACATAGATTACCGATGTTTTCAGATCTCAATAGTGCAAAGGAAGTATATCAAAAAGGAATCATCCAGCAGCATTCTGGTCATTTTGCATATTATAATGAGCAGAGAATGACATAAATAAAATAATTCATATCCCCCTATAAAACACAAACTTCCAAATTCTGGAATTTAAATACTATTTTGTCTGATATGACTTGTCATTCAATTTTTTCAAACTTTTCTGTATCATGTCGAATTTTGGAATGTTTGTATCATCTGCTATGTTCAGCATTGTTATTTCTTTTTGAAATACGGAATCGAATATGAAAAAGAAAATCTACTATGGTCTGTTTGCTAACTACAGTTGATGTTTCAATATCCAGAATGTGGAGGGAAATCAGACTTTTAGCTGCATCAAAACCTGTCATAGCATCCATGTCTGATGTGGCAGCTAGTGGGGGATATTATATGGCTATGGCAGCTCAAACTATCGTTGCTGAAAATTTGACTTTAACTGGTTCAATTGGAGTTGTCACAGGTGAACAAAACTCTCTGAAATTTGATAAGCATGTAGTTTGTATGGCTGTAAAATAAAGAGGTTGGAGTTGG
Organism: Adansonia gregorii; assembly: GCA_038382025.1. Lineage (NCBI taxonomy): Eukaryota > Viridiplantae > Streptophyta > Magnoliopsida > Malvales > Malvaceae > Adansonia > Adansonia gregorii. The sequence continues at coordinate 9,280,625 of JBBYHO010000022.1, read as the reverse complement.
TTGGGCAGATAAAAAACTAACTTTTTTTTTTTTTGTTTTTTTCCCCTGTTTCTCTCAAGACATGAATGATAATTGTAAAAAGAATATAAAATGTGTTAAGGGGTAAAAATTTGTAAGCCTAAAAGATATAGGTTATGAATTTTCTTGGATCCTCGTTATCTGAAACTTATAACTAGTTTTAAAGCTTCTTTAAAAACTCAGACTGGAAATGATTAAAGTAGTTTGTTGCTGAATAATTCAATATCTACGTTTCTTCTCATTGTACTCCAAAATACTAACATACAGGAATTGATCCCTTCGATACTTCTATCTTCATTGTGCACATCCAATTAACAAGATAAAAGAAAGAAGATAGTACAATACTTTTGCTGATCTTAATTGCCGCTGTCCTTGTTTTTATAAACAGATTGCTTTTGTGGCTGAAAACCAAAATTGTTGGCTCCCTGCCTTATTGATTTTTGCAAGTTGTAAAATTAAGTTGATTTTGTTTTCCCTGTTCTCTTGCTTGCAGGTAAGTTTAACTTGGGGAAATTATATGAAAAAATTGGCTTCAATAAGGAGATCATATCAAGGGGAAGATATGCAGAACTTTTTGCAGCTGAGCAGCGGCCTTTCGGGTGAATGCCTTGGTTCCATATTTTGATTTAGATAGGAAGTGAAAAGATATCAAGATTACAGTATGACTTGATATTTGAATTATCAGAGGAAAGTTTTGGCCCTTGCCTATTTGATTATTCTCTGTTCTATTTCCTGACTGTTCTCTTCTTTGAGGGCTTTGGATCACATAAGAAAAGCTGCTTTTCTGTTTGATTCTCTTTTTTGTAAATTAAAAGAGAACTAACTTTAATATTATATCAGACCAGATGAAGCTGAGCTTTTTGCGAAGTCTGCACAAAATGCTTATAAACAATTTCGAGACAAGGCAGCTTTTTCGAGATCAATGCCTGTATGTTTATCCTTTTTATCTCCAGTTTTAGATGCCATGTCAAGTTTCCTAAAGGAGAAAAGAAAAGAAACCCCCTGAATTTGAATGATTCAACAGGTAGAAAAGATGGAAGAGGTTGCACAAGGCAGAGTATGGGCAGGTAAAGATGCAGTTTCACGGGGTTTGGTTGATGCTATTGGGGGACTTTCTCGGGCTATTGCCATTGCAAAACATAGGATCAATATACCCCAAGACAGGCCGGTTAGTTCTTTACTCTTCATTTTAGGGCACTTAAACCTATTCCTAGGATAATATTAAGGTTTATCATATCATTTGCGAAAAGCACTACAAGTTTGTTGGTACCCTGTAATTTGATGATACCTGACATCCATGCAAGTTTCCTGTTTTGAATTTGGATTTTATAACCTCTAGGATGGATGATACGAGGATGCTAGTTTTCAAATATTATTATGTTCTTGTCGTTTCCTTGGTTTAATACTTTAGGGTTACTTCTATGTGGAAGGCCAAATCATCAAGAAGGAAAGAGACCTAATGTTTCTGGCATGTAGTGCTGCAGCATTGCCTTAGAGGCAGGCATCTAGGCTTTTGCATCTTATTCTCCTAGTTTTTCAATTGTGAGATTTCTATTCCTATTTGGTGGCAAGCTACTCCTGTTTCTCTGACTGGAGAAATGCAGTAGGATGAAGCATCACCTCCTTACCATCTATGTTTCGATGACTGGTGTCATGGAGGAAATTAGGTTCTTGGCATTTTTAGTAGCCATCAGTAACAGAAAATTAGAAACTGTATATCCGTCTTGGGCTGAAACAAAAATTCTGCATGATAGAACTGCATCTTGCTATATGATAGAACGGGGGCACCCATTATGGTATCCTGCATCCATAATACATAATGACTTATGTCGTGTTGAAATTTGTGCTCTGAATGCTTTGGAGACAACCTATTTTTATGTATGGGAGTAAGTCTCTTTTTGTTGTCTCGCTTAAGTGGAGCAAAAATTTACTTTTACATGAGATGTCATTTTGGAAAATCATGCTTTCACAAATATTCACGTATGTGATAAAATGGATTAGGTTACACTTGTTGAGTTGACAAGACCTTCGCCAACACTGCCAGAAGTCTTAAGTGGCATAGGGAACTCCATATTTGGAGTAGACAGAACCCTAAAAGAACTGCTGCAAGACTTGACGTTTTCTGATGGCGTTCAGGCCCGGATGGATGGAATTGTGTTTCAGAGATTGGAGGGATTTTCTAATGCTACCCCACTCTTCAGTTTGATAAAAGATTACCTCAGTTCACTTTGATCTTCAACAACTGCCTTTTTTTTTTTTTTTTGGTCCTTTCTGTGGTAATTTTCAAGAGTGTTTCGAGTCTATAATTTATATCGATTCATGTCAATTTATTTCTTCATAGGAGCAAGCCCATTTTCATTCAGGGAAAGCAAGGAAAGAGGAAGTTGCTACTTTCTCAACTCTTTTCGGATCTTTACAGCTATGGGAACGCTACGTTTCGCATTCAATTTACCAGCAAGATGGATCATAAAGTCCCTGATTATGTTGTAATTATTTGTCTTTTTTTTTTGAAAAGTAATTAATTGGCTCAAATTTATGCACCGACTGAGTCCACTTATATCCCCATCTGAATGTTAATGCTTATAGTGGTTGATCTGAACTTCTAATTCTTCATCCTGTCGTCTCTTTGTTTGGTACATACGAAATTGACCAGGCATTATCAACATAATTTGGCATTGAAAATGCGGGAAGGACTTGCACTCGCTGCAGGATTGAAATTTTCTGATCGTTATTGCCTTTTAAACCCCATCATTTAGCAGCTTCCCTACTTACATTCCGCCATCTAAGTTTTAAGTGCAAAGGATATTACGGCTTAGGATAAGAAAAAGATTATAAATATTAAAATTTATATTTATATTTGTTGAATGTCACCTAAATTAGTGCTAAGCTGGGATTGCTATGAATAAACAACAGTTCCTCTCACGGTCTCACTGTATGAGCATAACCCTTGCTCTCTAGATCACTCCACATTGAATAGAATGCATGCGAAGCAAATAGCTCCATCTTTCAATTTAAAGCCACAAAGAAATCAGAGCAGAGTCTCATAAACCATATAAATTCAATTTTCCAAGGCCTGTTTAGTTACGGCATTTAAAGATGAAACCTTGGTGGTTCGAAAGTGTTGTTAATCCCTTCAAACAATTTCTTTAGCGTGCATATACAACACTTGGAGTAATCTCTCATCCTTGGTTGTCTAATAACAACTGTTATGTGTTTGACAATGATTCACTTCCCTGCTACCCCTGTTAAAATTTCCCGTCTTTTACTTCAGGTACAGCTTCCTTTTAATCTCCCCAATATCAGAAAAATCCTTAAGCAAGCATAAACTATTTTGATTCCAGGAAACTTCTGGAGTAGCAGAATAGATGTTTAATTAGTCCATAATTGTGGCTGCATTTGTCATGACCATGCACTTGGATACACCATCATCTCAAATTGATTTGGCCATCTGCAGAAGAATAAAAGCAAATTTCCTTGTTATTTATGGGGCCTCATAACCCCCAGATTCTTCTTTTGATCGTCCTTGTCGCGCTATTTGAAACCCACATAAATCTGCTCTGACTAAAGACCCTTCAACTTCTTCTAATGGTTGATGGTTGTTTTTGCATTGGATGCATGCTATGTTACCCAGACTCTTCCCCATGTCCAACACATATTCAGATATAAGTATAGCATATGATCCTCCAAATATATTAAAAAAACTTGGGAAAAAATTAAGCAAACTTGTGTTGGATACATATCTGTATCCAACACGAACCAGAGTTTTAAGTAACATAGCATGCATTCAGCCAAGTTACTGACATGAACGAATTTTAGAATTCCCATTGCTCAGTTGTGGAATGCACAGTCTTGAAACTAGTAATCTGGAATTGGTCAACTAATTCTATCGTGAAGCTTATCTGGAGAATTCAATGAAATGCTCCATCCCAGTGACTGGGGCATATTTGATTGTTCATCATCTCTATTGCTTAGCGGCAATTAAATGATGCATATGCACTTGCATGTTTACTCATAATTTATACTTGAATAGCATTAGATATGAGACCAGAATCATAATGCTAGCAGTTTGCTGCGGTTGCCTGCTAAAATGTTACTTCTAGAGTTTATATCAAACTTCAAAACAATCTTGCCTACAACGCTTTCATATTATTTTTGTATTTAAATTTACTTTGCTTAAAATGATTTTTTTTAAATGCATATTTGGGCAGATAGACCATAATTGTGACCGTGATCTCTAGTGAAACGTAAGCATGGTTTTATATTGAAAGAGTGTGTGTGTGTGTGTCTCTCTCTCTCTCTCTCTCTTTTCTTAAACAAAAGGGCCGTTGTTTGGGCATATTGGAGAAGGGTTGTATATGCTGGGATTTGAACTCTAGACCTGCTAAATGCTAATTGACTGTATAAACTAACCGAGTTAAGCTCAGGGTTCACATCGAAAATGTGTTCTATGTTGTTGCATGGGCTTTCGTTCTTTCTGCATTGTTAGAATGCTATCGCTTTAAACTTGCCTTTGACTTCTAAAGTTTCATGATTGGAACTGATAAAATCCTTTGCATATGATGCTTTGGTCAATCGTGGCTTGTCTCTGCATACTATTTAGGATACTTTTAAAGTGAATAAAGAATTCATCTGCGGTTGCATTTACGCTTTTCATTGACAGAAGTGTCTGCATTTTTTGTCTTTAACTAGGATTATAAGGTCCAGAAATTCTTATTCAAGACATATTCTTTAGGGCACATGACACGATTGATTAGCATTTAAACCATTTTGAACATGTTCTTTCGAGGATACTGTTTTGTGGCTTTACATATCTCCAATCAATCTGTAACGCTCTCTTCAGCATTTCATCTATCCTCATCAATCTGTCATGCTCTCTTTGGCATTTCATCTATGCTTAGATTAAGCATTAAATGTTTCTCTTTTCTTCTTCTTCTTTTAATTTTTTTTTATGCATCTTGCCTAGTACCTGTATGTTCATATTTCCATCTAGGTTATCCGGATTCAGAGGTGAACATTCGATCTTGGCATGTATTCTACATTAGCATGCTCAATATCTTGTACATTTTTTTTTCCATATATTTGGAGGATTATACCTTATACTTATGTTCGAATATTTGCCAGACGCAGGCATCAAACATGGACACTCTAGAAAAATAAAGAGTCTGGATAACATGATTTTGTGAAATAATAATGAGAATAGTAACTAGAACAATTCCTGTAAGGCCTTCCTCACCTATCCTCAATAACCGAAATCATTTACCTCTTCAGTCAGAATATTACCTTCATCCTAACATTATAACCAATAATATATTAAAACGTGTATAATTGCAAAGGTGTAATCTGTTATGATTCTTTGCCCTAGTATTACTTAAAATCTGAGCTTAAACTCATTAACCTTTTTACCTGATGGCACTGGCAGACGCTTCTTCACTGCTTTGCATTATCAGGTAAATTTGATGACCAGATCTTCTATCATGAAGTTGAGAAGGGACCGACCAACCAAATTGAGAACCACATAGTTACTTGGTCTTGGACGTGAATGTTAGATATCGGTATGTGTCAACAGGGGCATGTTCAATTTTCTTTTCAAGTTTTTTCATGTACATGGAAGGTCCTCAAAGGATCATATCTCCATACTCATGTATGGATATATGTTAGACAAAGATATTGAACATGAGTACTTTAAGAAAAATGAAAAGTCAGACTAACGTAGCTGTCATCTACCAGATTCCAAGTTCCAGACTCAAAATTTATTCCAATCATCTGGATTTTAGCATGTAATAGCTTTCTATTAGAGAATTCTGACAATTTTGTACTAGGAAATTGTTTCAAAATGTGGTTTGTCAATCCAATTTACAAAAATCTGGCAAATAAATACTACGTATTCTGTAGGAAAGTAGCAAAGACGCATCTGACATCTACCCTAAAAGCATCCAATTCATCAGGAAACCTGTAAAACTTGATTAAAATGCTAAATACAATGAGGGAAATCATTGAACCACAATTTAATTATGCCAGAAGTTCAGGTAAGCATTGACAGTTTTTACAGATATTTCTAATATTAGTTCTTTTGATCTCTGGTCTTTTCACACATTAACCTTTATTATTGCTGCTGAGTTCATCATATATTTCGGCCCATACTTGATACCTTCTCCCCTGAATTTCATTTTTCATCTCACTAACCCAGCAGCTGAAAACTCAAATTGCTTGAATGTAGTAAAATCCTGATGAATGCTATAAATTCTGACATACTGTCTGGAGAGTTTATTACTTGTCGTAATATATATATATATATATATAACTGCAATTCCATTGAGGGGTGTACTGATTGCCATTTGTTACATGAACAAGAGAAGCCTGTAGGAGTCATCTCCAAACCAAGTTGATCATTCATTTCAACCTTGAAAAGTTGTTACTGTATACCCCAATTTAGATGATACCTCCGTTACTGTAATATGTTGTAGATTAATTGGTGAATCGAGGAAACTAACCAAAGGTCAATTGAGTCGCAGCGCATCTCTAAGAAGCTGGTTTGTGTTCCAGGGAAGTATCCTCCAGATTCCTCAGAGGTGTAAGGACATCAGCAAGTACCATTTGAAGAGTAGAAACTTTATCTTTCAGCTGAGCATTTTCTTGGAGGATCTCGTGGTTGCTCTCCAGCAGATTGATGAGCTTTTGTGAAAGCTGACGATTGACAGTTTGAAGTTGATCCACCTGTGATTGGAGCTCTTCGATTTGCTGCTTCTTTCGCATCCTTGATCTTCTTGCTGATTCTCTGTTAGATATCATTCTCCTGAGCCTCTTGTCATCAGCAGCAGCAATGCTTGGTTGATACTCTCTTGCTGCCTCTTCTTCATCAGTCCTGAGAGATAATGCGTTCAGAGAGAATAAATGGAAGGGAAAATGGACCTGAGGCTGAGAGTTGGGGATCAATCTGTTTGAGAAATTTGTGCTGGAATCAGGATGGTGATGAGATGAGTTTCCATGAGGTTGGCTACAGTTCCCAGGAATTTCCAAGGATTGCATGTTTAGGTGATTTGCAGTGGTATATGTTTGAGGTTGATTACGATGCACCTGGAAATCAGACTCTTCCGTGCAGCTTGAATGTTTTAGGTGGTTGACAGAAAGCGCTTGAAGATGGATTCAGGGTTTTATAGGCCAAAATTCAGCAATCTAGAGTTTCTTATTGAGCAAGCAAATTCTACTGCAGGTTAGAGATAGGAAAAGAGGCTATAGATGGTGGAATTCGAACCGAAACTTGCCGGATCTCACCTCCTAAAGGTTACCATATGAATCAACTAAGTTAAATTTCGGATTTGCATATTCTACTCCTTTAAAGGCATATTCTCTTTAGAAATCAAACTACCTCTCACTGTCTTGTAATTCATTAATGATGCTTATAGGGTAGGTAGGCATTGTTAGAATTAAAAGAAAGATGAGTAAGGATAGCACAAATTTTACAGGTTAAATACGTTCTAGTAAGGGAAAAAAAAGAGGGTAAGTAAATACTTCTAAATAATTTAAGCAAAGAAAATCATGGTCTCTTTTGTTTTTTTATGTCATTTGGCTGATTGAAGTTGAAATTTTGATGCTTCCATGTCAGATAATATTAGAACTCAAAATGACTTTCGGCAATAATGTTTTGCAGGACATGCTCTTTGTTATTGTGATCGTAAGAAATTCTATTTATATGAAAAATGCCATGTAAATTATTTTTAGGGTTTAGCCCCTAGTATTTTCTTTAGACTTTATTATCTTCTATCCTCCTTTTACTTGAATTGCCATCTATACTTTCATATATTCAAAAGCTATGTCAATTTATGATCCTTGGACTCGGGGTAATTGTCGAATATAGATATATGTTTAATATGAATATATTCAAATTTTCTTTTCATGCATTTAGAGGTTCATACCCTCTTTCCTGTCTAAATATATGTCAGATAAAGATATCATTTGTCAACCATAAATATTTTTTTTAAGAAAAATGAAGCATTTGAATAATATAGACATCGTTTATAACTATTTGACAAAATATGCTTACGAAAAGAGAAATGCAACGATGTAACTCAAACGTGATTATTTCTATCCAAAGTTGGAAATTTGAATTGGACAAACCAAAGCAATTATAATGACCAAAGTGGTCTATTCCCTTGAAATCCTCTGCATAAATACTTTGAAGATGCCACTTTTAGTGCTCCAGTCTCTGGAAAGTCAATGTGATAAGGGATTGCAAATTGAAACTTTGGTCTCGATTGCTTGTTCCAGCAAACTAACTCAACAATGAGGCTAACCATTGCAAAGAACAATAATAATAGAGGAAAAAAGAAAAATCAAAACAGAAGAATTTACATGCTTTGATTAATTGTGTTTATGTCCGTGAAATATAAAGATTTCTAATATTTTCCGAAGAATCATTACATACCATGAGACAACTATTATAGTTTTTCTAGCCAAAGCTATGAAACCCTAAAAATTATCCCTCAATCCGAGCCAAAATAGGAAAAAGAATTAGAAGGATAAAAAATATCGTAACAAATTTTTTATCAGATCAGGTTATCAATTTGGATTGCACACGTAGAGTGAAAAACCAGGCTCCATATTAGGAAAAGCCTAAAAACTATGTGTATGTATATTGACACTGGGGGAAAGCTAGTCTACAGAAAAATCACTTTGGGAAGACCTGCCTTCCTATCCAAGAAACATTATATATGTTTTTATTACACTTCGTTAACTCTAGCCAAGAAGTTTCAAGTTCTTCAGGTTGTCTTGACACCTTGTGCAGAGAAGTCTATCTTAAAATTAATACAATTCAGGATTTTGATATCTCTTTCTGAGTGAGGTAAATTTCTCTGTTGTTGATTCAATATTCATTTTGTCCAACTTCTTAAACTTGTTTGCATTTCTAGGTAGCTGAGTTAAGTCTTGAATTTGTAAGGTGAAAGACTGACAAAGAGCGTCATAGTTTTGCCTCTGGGATGCGCTTCGGTATTTAAGTAAGTACAATTGATAAGATAATTAGGGAAATGGCAGAGGGTTAAGTTCCATTGTGTTTAGGTTTCTTTGGAAAAGCTAATCCAAAGAAAAGTCACTTTGAGAAGCCCTACCTTCCTATACAAGAAACATTATGTAGATATTTATTACACTTCCTCAACATCTATCCAAATAGTTTCAAGTACATCGAATGTTCTTGACATCCTGAACAGAGAAGTTTGTCTCAGAATTAATATATACGTCTACTTTTGTTCAGAACACATTTCAAGATTCTAATGTCTCTTTCTAAGACAAGGTAAATTTTCTCTTGTTGTTTATCCAATATTCATGCCGCCCAAATTCGTAAAGCTGTTGACGTTCTTTCGGTAGTTGAGTTGATCAAACTCTTAAATTTCATTCCATGAAATCTTATGAAGTCTGTAAAGACAAGACAGTTTTAGAGCATGAGTTGTGTCTCTGAGATGTACTCTGATATTTAAGTGAGAAATATTTAAAAGGTGATTAGGAAAATAGCAAAGTGACAGAGTTTCAATGTGTTTATGTTTCTCTTATCTCATATCCAAGGGTGGAGCCTCCAAGGGCTCGAAAATTTTGAAAATTCGTTTAATATATACGTATGTATTTATATACTAAACATAGTTAAATTGATCTCTCTAAAATAAAATTTATATTTATTTAGTTTTATATATTTGTCTAACTTACTTTTATATTTTAAAGTTTATACATAAATATAATTATTAATCTTGATCTCTTAAAATATTAAAATTTTTATGATGCTTTATGCGCTACCCCAAAAATTTTGGGCTAACTCCGTCCCTGCTCATGTCAACCTTTACCCCAGCTATTTTATACATGATTATAGATTGTGTTGAGAGCTTTTAGGTTTGATAAAATGTAAACCAAATGTGCTCCACGTTCGGAACTGCTGGACAATTGTGAACTCGTTAGATGTCAGACGTGTAATCCAGCTGTGTAAAGTCAAATATGGACCCAACAAAATCCAATAGCAAAAGTAGATAATTAGACCATCCTAGTTGATTAGTTTAGAATATTAAGCCTTCTGGCTTTTGGGGGAAGTCCCTGTCTTTATATCTGAAATCATAGATGTGAACCAGCTTCTGTCTTTACTGGAATTATTATTATTATTATTATTTATTATTATGCAGTTTGTATTTGTCAAACACATCGGCGCACGCTAAGTAAAGATTGTTCAAATTTTCTTCTAGGGAAGGTGTAAAAAAGGAATGTATTGTGGATTTTAACCTTAAGTTGAAGCCATTTTTAGGTGACTTGTTGCTCAAGAAGCTTATTTACTAGAACAGGAATGTGCATTAGAGCAAATGCCATTGACAGTTGCGGCCGTGGAGAAGAAAAATGGTTGCTGGTATTAAATGACTTCTATCATGTTATTATCCTTGAGAGGTTAGAATTGCTTGGAGGTAACTACTTTTGCCATTTCTTTTTCTTAGAGAAATACCTTTTTATTCTCGTATTACAACCAACTTTTTGGTGTTGGTATCTATGTTATCTCGACTCTTCATTTTTTCCAAAATACATGTATCTATATTTGTGTTCAGTATATATTTAGATATGGGTGTAAGGTGATATAAGATATGATCATCCAAATATATGAAAAAAAAACTATGAAAAGATCGAATATATTTATCTCAAAATCCCATATGGATACTCGTCCGAGCCAGAACAAGATAGATTGGTATAATCAAACATGAATGACCTCAGTAGCAACACTACATTGCTAACAATAATATTAACATGTCATTCTAGTTACCAGATAGAACCAGATTCTCGTTCTCATGTGGGGAAGATTGAGCTATTTTTTACTTTCCTTTTAGGTTATCATATTAAAGCCCGAGCATTGCTTTGATACAAGATTACCATATCGAATTTGAATAGTTTGATAACTTCTGCCTTTTAAATGCTGTTCCAACTGGACTTATGGCTCCTCCTCTGGTTAGTGTTTCAACAGAGGTTTTAATTACAGAGTATTAGGAGCCTCCTCTTCGTTCTTGAAAATCAGGCTTCAAAACAGCACCCTGGATCCGGGATTTATCCAAATATATTCATACAAGCTCTTTTAAAATATGATATTCAACAGATTCGGATCTCATAATCTGTGATCTATTCTTCTACCCATAGGCTGCAACCTTTTTCTTACAAAGAAAACTAAGCTCTGAAATAAGCCAATTTTTTAAACTATATTGCACTATAACAGCAAACAAAATGGTTGCAGATATAAGAATTAACTAAACGCTAGCTTGTTGAATGTAATGCAATACTGAAGTAAATAATTACTCCCTTTTCGGTCAAGCATCAGCAGCACCAGCAAGTTTTTCATTGATTCTAATGCATTGAGATTTGACAGAATTCTATAGAAGCCTGTCACGTTTAATCCAAAATCAATATGCTGCTCACACCCAGCAGAAGATGAAAACCCAGATGGTTTGCTAAACACAGATGAGTAAAAATGAAGAGAACCATTGGTTCAAGCCTCAAAGTCATTAACTATGGGTATGCTCTTTAATGATTCTCAAATCTCAACCTCTTATTTTCTTTTTGCCAACTACATCTAGACGCCACCTACCACCTAGAGTTAAAATACATCAAAGCCCCATGGCAATCATGCATGCTTCCTATTAATAGGAACGAACCACGCATCTCTTCACCTGATCTCACACAAAAATCATCCGACATATTCCTGCCCACTTGAGTAAATTAACGAGACCTATTTCCAATTCATGAACAAAGCTATGCAGATCATAGCTTCTTCTAGCAAAAGTACAGAGGATAATAGCTAAATTAAATAGAACAATATAGAATAAAACATTGTACTTCACATAACATGACATCCTGAATTTGTGATAATCATATATTTCGGATGAGGATAAAACAGACTTGACGCGAAATAATATCTTAGTCCAGCCGAAAGGCAACCACAGTCAGTGCATAAATAATGGACAATTGTTACCCTCAAGGTATACAATTTGGCCATTGAACATATAAAATAAATATGTGAAAATGGCATGATCCTCACTAAGACATATTGACTCTCTCAAGCAACAATATCTACATTCTTAAAAACCTAATGCTCAACAAAAAGCTTGAAAATCACATATGACCAGAAATTACCATTGCAGTGCACCACCAGCTCTTAGGGATCTCCTACTTTCATAGCAGCATCATCTGTAGGCAACTCGTGACGACTAAAAGGGCAGTTATCCCCCTTCCCCAGCCCGGTTATAATGCAATCTCTGTGGTATCGATGAGCACAAGGCAGCTGCTTCACTGTTTCACCAAGATTCATGTCATCTTTACAAACTGCATGAAAAGCATTATTATTTACCGCTTCCGCCTGAGCCACAACCACAATAGGAAGATTCTCTACTACGGATTTCGAAGCCGGGGGCCTCTCAGTAAATGCATTCCCATTCTTAGCAAACTGCCCGAACAACATTTCGTATTCTGCGGTATATACATAGTCATCATGATACGCAAAAAGCGGTCTAGCATTCTCATCCATTTCAGGTTTTGTTTCCAAATTATTTTCATTCAACAAAACCTCCCACCCCGAAGTCTCTAACTCGGCTGCCCTCTCAAAACTAATCGCATCTTCAGGTGAAACAATGGGGGTAATGGAAAGAGAAACCGAATTCCCATCACCATCATCTTCATCGCCATTATCAACCCGACCATCCACTTCCTCCCCCTCGAAACCGTCATTCGTCTCCATATTATCCTTCAACTGAAGCGAATCCCAGCAAAGCAGAATACTGACACTCACGTCATCATCATAACCATCATTAAAATGATCTTCAATTCCATAACCATCCCCTGTATTTAAATCAATAGTTAGCGCCCCATTATCATTCCCATCCTACTTAGAGGTGACAATTAGGCAAGCTCGGACAGGTTTGGATCAAGTTATTTCAGATTCGAATTATTTCGAGTTAGATTTATTCGAGTTCGGGTTCTTTCGAGTTTGGACTTGTGAGAGCTTGAGCCTGCTCAGGTTTGAGCTTTTTCGAGTTTAGGTTCGAGTTCAAGTCGGGTTCTGGTTCAAGTATGTTTTATATCATTTTTATTTTATTTTCATGTAATCACTTTTACATAATTCTGAATTCTAAACTCACTCTCGAATTTACCTTAGTTCAACTCAAAAAAATCATAGTTCGATTTCATAGGCCTAGACACAGCTTGAAAAATTTTGAATTCTAAACTCATAGCTGAATTTGATCTGTCTTGCCTATTTAAACACTAATCTTTAAAAAAAATTATTTTTAAATTAATATTTATATATTTTATAATTAAATTTAAATAAAAATATATTATTTTATTAAAAAAATACTGTTTCACATTGAACTTATCTAAAACTTAAAATCTAAGACTCGTGCCTTATCATGTTAGGCCTATTAGGTAAGGCAGATTGTCCAAAGGGTAAGTGTAGTTGCCATTTTAACATGTGATTTTTTTTATTTTTGATATAGTATTATCTATTATAGCTTTCATATTTTTTAATTTATTTTATTACTTTATTATACTATTATCAGGCTCTAATTATTGTTACTCGAAATAATAATAATAATAATATTCAAAGAAGTATTTAAAATTTTAATACTAATATATATAAACTATCAATATTTAATAAGTTTAATTAATTAAATTAAAAAAGTGATAAATAAATAATATACTTTATTGATAATATTTTAAGCTCATAATATGATTTACTATTTAATAAATTATTATTTTATCATACATATAATTGCTCAAAGGTTAAGCTATCCACCAAGCTTAATTGAACTCGAACTTGAATTTTTATATTTTTATTTCAGATTAACCTAGCTTGACTTCGAGCAATACTTTTAACTTAAACTAATATGTATTTTATTTAAATTTAATTATAAAATATACAAATATTGATAAAAAAATACTTTTTTAATGTGATTGAATATAATTTTCCTCGTTTTTCATCATAATCGAATCTAAACTAGTGTTGTCGGTACCGGCCGGTATCGGTTTCGACAATGGCATCGACGATAGTTGGTTTCGTATCAGTCTGTACCTGCCGTATTGGTAGGTAATCGACCTATTTCGGTGGCATCGGTCGAAAATAACTATACCTGTCAGTACATAATATAAGCTTGTAAAAAAAATAAATCAACACTGATATAAAATCTGATAAATATTATACATAATTACTTATAAATTTGATGAATCTTAAATATAATTATTCATAATTTAATGATTATTAAAAAATTTTAACTTTACTACCTAACTGATATTAATTGTTTTATATTTGATGAAATCTTTTTATAGAACATTATATATAATTGATGAATATTTAATATATATAATTTATTTAACCTCATTTATTTCATATTTGAAAATATTTTATATATGTATAAATTAAAAATATTCAAACTCCGATAAACTTAAAACAATACACTAAAATATACTGATACCAATATATATCTATACCAAAACAAAAATAATATACTCACCCATACGATGCTAACTACCTAAATCTAAACCAAACAAACCAAATATTATCCTAAAACCTTTTCAACGCCACTAAAACTAGAAGAGCCTCGCTAGCAGTCAACCCACAAACCATCCTTTCCAGAAAGAAATCGGCATCGTCATCGCAGATATCAATCTCAACATCATTCTCACGAATATCCATTGATTCAAACCCTACCTCTAACCCTAAATCTAGCTCATGATTTCCCCCAAGAACACCAAAACCCGAATCAGTTAAAGCATCAGAAACCAAATCAACGGCATTGATTTCATCATCATTGGTATTGTTATTGGACGTACAATCGGAAATAACCTTAGATTGTTCGACACGGTGGTGGAAGTCTATGACAAAGTTGACTTGATTCTCGCGGTGGCCGAAGATATCGGGACCGTTGATAACAAGCGAATCGGGGAGTGAAACGTCGTCTTCTAGATGAAGGAGAGACGAAGAACAAGAGAAGAAGTGGAAATCGTGAGACCAAAAAGTAGGGAATCCAGGGTTAGGGTTTGGTCGTGGCCGTGGCGGGGAACGACGTCTTCCCTGGGTCGCAAAGGTGAAGGAAAGAGACGGACGGCATTTTTTTTTTCTGCTTTGATGAAATGAAAGATCGAAAAAAAAAAAAAAAAAACCTCGACAATGGACGTAATGTTATTGGGTTTAACTGGCCAGAAAATGTGACGTCGAAAGCGGTTCGGGAAATTACATTTATTTCCGTATAATTTTGAAAAGGTAATTTTGTCGTATGATGAAAGAAATATATTATTAAATTTAATATTTTTATTTTTATAATTTTAAAATTATTATAAATAAAAAAATTATTAAAAGCTTTAAAATTTTTAAATATTAACGTATTATATCGTGTGATGTTAAATTTTAAATTTCATATAAAAAAATTTAAACTCAATTTTAAATCTAAATTTATTTTTATATATAATTTAAAATTTTATATTATACCATATCATACGTCATTATTTTATTCATATTTAAATAGCTCTTTTAATATTTTTTTCTGCAATTGTTACCTATATTTTTATCAGGATCCAATTAACCGTTACCTATGTATAAGTACAGATTAAACATTATTTAAGTATTCACTAAACAGGTTTTTTTTGCATTGACTAAAAGTTATTTAATCATCATTTATCGTTATTATTATTTAATTTTAAAGAATAATGTATTAACTATACTTTTTTTTATATATCATTTTGTTCTTTACTAATTTCATCATAACATTTTTCAGTTATTTAATTATCACTTTTAAAACATTCATTTAATATGTTATTTTTACAAAATATAAAAATAATGCATTAATTACATTTTTGTAATATTACCTTAATCGATATTAATGATGAGCACACTAAACATTTTCCTTTTTATTAATTTTGAAGCAAAAAATTTGGAGCAGTGTGATTTAAGTTCGCTTTTTTAAAATAGGATTTTATTTGTTGGTGTTTATAAATATTGATTAATAATAATTTACTTATTATTTTTAAGAAAAAGTTTTATATTTAATATATTATTTACGTAAAATATGAATATTTTTTTATATTTAATATATTATTTAATTTTTAAATGTTTTTAAGGTGCTTAACATTTTGCTTTTAAAATAAAAGAATGGATAAAATGCATTTGACTAATTAGCTCAAGCCAGAAAAAAATTATAAAAAAATGTGATAATAATATATTAAGCTTTTTTTTAGGGTTTTGCACTTAAGATTTTATTAATGAATGTTTTGAAAATATTATTTTAAAGTTATTATGTCACGTAATTTATTTTTTTCTATGAATAAAATTCATAACATTAATAGTTAATTATCACATTAAATAAAAAAATTATTATTAGGTTTCTATTAACTAGTTTAACTTAATGCACCTTTTAAAATTAATTTATATATTATTTATAATTTTCACAAAATGTATATAATAATAATAATAATAATAATAATAATAATTTCTTGCTTGTGATTAATTATTTAAGTACGTTAAAATGTTGGATTGGAGCTTCTGAAACACACTTAATTACAGAGAGTGAAGCCCAATATATTATAAATTTTTGCGTACCATAAGGGCAGTTTACATCTGCAGGAACAGGCATTTTTTAGGGTTGACAACTCGTGTTTCATTACTTATATTTTATTATATTATAATTATATTTAAAATATTTTATATTTATATAAATCTTAATATATTAATAATTTTTATATATAAAATCTTAAATATTAGCATATTTGTATCGTGTTCATATTATTCTTTTGTATCATGTTATTTTTTAAATTATGCTTTAATTATTTTTTTCTATTGTGTCTATTATTGTCGATCTAATTTCTTGCCTATATTAAGAGACTTTTGCCATAGAAACTCTTTATATGAATATAATATGAATATAAATATGATAGTTTTAAAGTGTATGTCTAATAATACTTCTTTCACTTTTTTCTTGAATTGGGCTTTGTTTTGCTTAAAACTAGATTTGATAATTTTGAATGCAACAGAAAACATAAATTAAACACAATATGAAAATGTGGTAAAATTTATGTATCATAAATTATTAATATGATAAAAATTTATATGACAGGTTAAGCACATTTATATTAGATCTTGTGGTAAATGAAATCAAGAGAGGAGGAATTGATTTTTTAAAATTCTTTTGCAAATTAAAATTTTAATTATAAAATCGATAAATCTAAACAATAAAGCATTTGGATTTATAAGTTAGTGAAATAAACAAATAAAAAAGGGATAGAGAAGCAAACACAATAATTTATAAAGATTTGGTTTCCTTGCCTACGTCCTCTTCCTTGACCTCACTTGCTTAAGAGCTTCACATTTTACTAATTTAAAATTTCAAGGACAAGGTACAACTTTTACAATATCTTTAATGGAAATAAAGAAAGCCATACATGAACTAATCAAATGAGTAATCTTACTTTTTCCTTCATTAAACTAGATTTTCTCATGAAATGCCTTCACGCCAAGCTTAATGGACCTCTTCAAAATGTGTCAATGTTTAAAGCCTGAAAATGAAGTATCACATTATTTGTATGAAGTTATGTTTGATATTAGATGATTTTTGAAGCCAAAGTCATGATCAAATTAGAGTTTTAATGCAAAAGAATGAAAAGCGGAAAGTGTCTTGAATCAAGTCAAAACAGCTTTCTACATCAATACATATGGGCAAAAACCTAGAATGTATTCATACCTCAAACATAGTATCAATACAAAGCATGTTCTATTGATACCATCACTCTGGTATCGATATTTGTTGACTAAAAATTATGATTTTAGCTATAACATAAGCTTGTATCGATACGATTGACCTATGTATAGATACACTGACTTATGTATCGATATATTGCTCTTTTGTATAGATACAATCAATGAAATTTTGAATTTTTATGATTTGGAAGTCTCATGTTGATACATATAGGATATGTATTGATACATGCATGCAAAATATGGATTTTTATACATTTGACTCCCCAAACACCTCACTTTAGGCGATAATGATGGGGAATTGATCTGTACTCCTCCAAATGACTCTGATGTTGTTTTGGATGATGACCTTTGATGTCTTGGATGTTGGCCTGGACAAATATGATATATAATAAATATATGACTGCTCCACCTCTTGCTATTGACTGCTCCCCTGCTCCTTTGCAGCTCCGCCTCTTACTCTCAATTGCTTCCCTACGGTCGAGAGGTCTAAAAGTAACAAGGTAAGGAGCATTCAAGTCAAGTAATTGTCGGTTGGATAAATATGATATATAATAAATATATTATCATTTTTATATGTTTGAATGGGTTTATTAGTTTACCTATGGTCTGCGTGTGAATAAAGTTTTGCTTTTGTTCAAAAGCATATTTCTTTTCGATTTTTTCCGACTTCAAGTTTGTTGATTCTGTATATGGTAAATGATTAATTACAATTTTTTCCATTATCAGAACGGAATTTGCATTTGTTCTTTTTATGTCCTGTGTATGGAATCTGGACTGGGTGTTATCGTCGTATTTGTTCTTTTCTATGTGGTCTTCTGAAGTTTGATGCTAATTTTTTCTTGTGGTTATGTATGGCCTTTGCTTTGAGTCAAAGTATGAGAATTGCCATGGTGAAGTTGTTTGCTTTCTTATGGGTTCATTCTTTGTGAATTTTAAGTTTTCTAAGACTTATGCAGAGAAGGTATTTTCGGAATATATGTAAATGGACCCAATTGTTGATTGGGGAAGTCTATTAACATATAATGTTGTTTGTATGATGAGTGATGACACTACTAATTTAATTAATTAATTTGGAGGTAATCGAAAAAAAAAAAGGAATTGTTGGATTACCGGAAAAAATTACTGCAATTATTTGTATACACACACCCACATATACAAGTTGATAATCTGTTTTAATATCCAGTCCCCCTGCAATATTCACCTTTCTCATTAGTTGCCATGTTGTGTATGGTAGCTTTACGGTGTCCAACCAGTTGAAAGGGAGCTGTTCTATCAGGAGGAAATCCTGGTAAGTTTCAAATTGTCATCCTCGTATAGAATTACTTGTAGTCGACATCTTTCTGCAAAATAATTGAATTAATAATTAATTAGTCACATGTGAAGCATAAAACATTAACTTTTAGCAAAATCAAATAGGAGAATGAAGGGTGTAGTTATATATTCTAAAAAATGATGTACATATAAGTCATTGATGATTTGTCTATCTCTTTAGCACATTGGTAAAAATAAGTTAGATATTATGTATACAATAGGTTAGAAACCAAGATTGTTATTAATGACGATATATATATATATATATATATTACCTCTTCAAAGCAGTGGTTTTTCTAACTTTCTGTGCTAATTTTGCTAGTTTTGTGATTTTTTTAACTCATATATATATATATATATGTATCTGAGAATTTATGCTTGATTCCCATAAAACGTTTCTTATAATTTTGCTTTCTTGACCAGTTTCATACGAGGAATTTCTTCTTATAGATCAAAATTGAAAGGGCTGCAGCCTCTTTTGGACAGTTATGACTCGAGACTGTCACTATCTCAAGGCCTTGTTGGAGTTTATGATGCCTTTCATCTTGCTTTTGACAGAGCCATCGGTTAAGGTGCCTTGAATAATTCATTTTTAGATATATTTAAGAAGCAGTTCCTAAATTGCTAGTTCTGCTTCCAACTGATTTGTATCTCGTCTGAATGGAATCTGGACACAGAGGACGTTCGTTTCATTATCATTTGATAAAGCTGTTTGGGATGATATAATGAACAACGACTTAGTTTGGAGCTCTGTAGTTCGCTACCTCACCATGCAAGTCTGTTTTCGATAGCCATCATCTTTTGTTTAAAACAGAAACTACAGGGTTTTCTATGGGTAATTAATATCACTGCTTAGCCTTTTTGGTGGAACCCTGCGGCTAAAATAGCAGCTTTTCCAAGAAAAGAAAGTGTGCAATGCAATCGAACTGAGTGTCAATGAAGTGTAAAAATTCTGTTTTCCTTGCATATCTTAAATGCCGGAAACCCCCTAAATTGGGCAAAGTCATCGGCTTCAACAGCGTCGAACTCAGCCACATTCAAGACAATGCCTTTTTTCTCCAAGAAGAAGGCTGAAGCTCCTCCAAAGTCCAAGGTTGCTTCTATCTCCCCGGCCAATGAAGAGCTTGCTAAGTGGTACGGTAAGTGCAGTGTAGTGCTTGCTGGAACCATACTAATTGATGAAGTTGAAGTTGATGCTTATTCTTTTCATTTCATTGCCTCTCTCTCTCTCTCTTTCTCCCCCCATATATATATATATATATATATATATGTGTATCCATTTTTGAGTAAATTAAAAGAAAAAAATCAATCAGGTCCAGACAGAAGGATTTTCTTACCGGAAGGGCTGTTAGACAGATTAGACATTATATAATGCGAAGCCTACATGCTAAACATAAGAATCATTACCAAAAGAATACTAAAATGCATCTTTATGTAGGATTAATGAGCTACTTCTATCAGATTCTGTGTTTGTTTGAGTACTTTGTAGGCATAGGAGGTCATTGGCTAGGCCTTAATTGTTTTACGAAGGTTATTCACTGGGAATTTGATGAAGAAACAAATGGCGTCTGAGCTTAAATTTGAAGGTATAATCAAGCAGTGACTTGTCATGAGAAAGTCAGGCAAGCCCATTCTCAAAAACAACCGGAGAAATTGAAGGTTACATCGGAAAACAGAAAAGACGGTTGGGGAGAGCTGGAAAGGAGGTTAGGACGTTAATTTATTAGAGGATCGGGCTTTAAGCTTGAGTAGCTGCTTTTTGTCCAAGTACAGGCATGTCATAGGCTCTGGCACTGCATCTATCTGCAAAGAAAAAGGATTGGTTTTCCTTGAGCACTATTGTTCTGAAACTATCTTTTATTGTTTGCTAACTTCCTTGATTTCCTCTTTTGTACATGACAATTTTTAGATTATAATGCACTAGTGTTGCTCACCATGCATAATACCATGTTCTTTAAATTCAATTTTGTTATACCTGCCTAGTTGGCGACCGCCCGGAGGAAAATCACGGACGATCGCCTCTGTCCCTTAAGGCGATCGCCTTGTGATCCCTGACACATCTGACGACGCCTTAAATGCGGAATTGACACCTACAAGAGAGGCGGCCGACCTGCCGGGCCGACC
>JBBYHO010000022.1:9244366-9257492 GCA_038382025.1 Adansonia gregorii | reverse complement strand
TAAATTAATAAATTATTTTTATATAAATATTTATTATTAAATTTAAATAAAAATATTTTTTTATTATTTAAATAGTGATTCAATTCGTATTTGGGATAACTTAATATAAATCCAGTTAGATAAATTATCCGATCTATGACTAAGTTTATTTCAAAGTCATGATGAAAGAGAGAAAAAAATCCATAAATCATCTCATTTCCTATTTTCTCTTAGTTATTAGCAACAAATTTGAAAAAAAAAAGAATTAGATTAATTTTTATAGTATTCTAAAACAAAAAATAACTATTATTCTTTAGGTGAATTTTATGTGCATATAGTTTGTTCTGTTGTATATTTTTTTACAATTATGGATATCTATAGATTCTAAACTATACAAAAAAAAGATTAATTGATTTGATATTATAAATTAAACGATATGTTTAAAAAATATTAAAAATTTAAAAAAAATTAATATAATAAAATAATATCGAGGGTGTTTTTGGCCTTTTTCAAATTTTTACATTTATTTTAAAATTAAAAAACTATCCATATGTAATAAAAATTTCTATTTATTATTTATTTTTTAAACACCCACAAAATAAGTGCAACAAATTCTAATTTTTAAATTAAAATTTTCAATCATTATCATATTAATAATAGGTAATAGTTGAAAGTAAAGTGTTTTAGAAATTGAACTATTCTATGTTAAATTTTGGATCCGAATTTTTTATTTCGAGTTTAACTTAATTTTTGTAAATATTATTATAGTAAATAAATGAAATTTTTTTCAGTAATAATAAAATATACTCTAAAACATTATAATAAGTAATATAATATTTTAATAAATGACATAAAATAATGAATCGGATTGGATCCAAATATCAACCGAATTCGACTTGAATACCAACCACCTAAAAAAGAGTAAGAAAAGAAAAAGAAACTTATTAATTCAATGGTAAAAATTTGTAATCATTTCTCTACTTAGTGATTTAACCATTAAATTAAAAAAATTTTCATTTCATAATTCTCAAGGTTATTATCGGTCTAACACTTTGCTCGAAGCAAAAAATTTTTTCTTATAAAAGTGGTCGCAACATGTCGATTAAAAATTAATTATAAATATTATTATTTAAATTTTAAAATATATTAAATATTATTTTTTAAAAATAATTATATATATAAATTGATTGAATTAATATCGATCCTCGACCAAAGCCTTTCGTGCTTTCTTTCAAACCTTAAATTCGATTATCTCTTCTTTTTTTTTTTCTCAATTTAGCCGAAATAAAATCAAAAGAAAAATTCTAAACTCATTTAATACGCACTCCGAGTTCTCCTCAAATGGTTGAAATGTGAAGAACGAAAAGCTCGACAAATACCCAAGAATTAAAAGCTTTCAATTTTATGTAAAACTTGGATTTGAGATTTGAGTAGTTTTGTGTCATTCAAAACAACCCAGAAAAGGTTTTGTTTTTTTTTTTTTTTTCATTAATGGATGCCAATCCATTTGCCATGAAAAGCAGTAAATCATACTAATGACAGCGTTTTATGTTTAAGGCCATAAAGCAAAATTCTCGCCCATGAATATTGATTACGAAAGAAGCCAGGTGTTTTCGTCTCAGCAATGCAGTGGAGAGCGAGAAGCTGATCCCTTCGTTTCTTTTTCTTATTCTTTTTTTCTTTCTTTCAGTCTACTGACAGAGTCACATGGCCATGCAGTGACAGCTATAGACCCACTCACATGGTCATCCCACATGGATGTGTAGGATAAGACCCTACACTTAATCCACAAACGCTCACCTCTTCCCAGTTCCCACTCTCTCTCTCTCTCTCTCTGTCATATAAAAAAAAAAAAAACGAAGGAAAGAAAAATAATATAATAATCTACACATTTTATTTGCCTAACCCTTTGGTTATGAAATGATTGACCAGAATTGTTTTTTTTTTTTTTTAACATGGTGATGGTGGCGTAATAACAAACCTTCCTATCTCTTCTGGGTTTGTCTTAGGGACATACCATTTCTTTTTTTTCTTTCTTGGATCTGAAGATAATTCCTTTTTTACAGTTTTGCTTACATTAGTTTGTTTTAGTTTCTTATAGTTCATTGATAAACTGGAGTTATTGTTGCTTCAAACTGTTGATTTGTGTGTATATTGTGAAATAGGGTAATGGGTCCCTTCGCTCCCTCCTTTCTTCACTGGAGATAGTTTTACGTTTCTTAGCAAGTTTTCTTTTAATCTTGTAGTTTTGCTTGGTTGTTGAAAAAAAAAAAGTTTGTTCTTTGGAGGATCTCATGGCAAAGCCAATAAAAGGATCTTAATGTTATTAAAATAAAACTTTCGAGGTTTTAGTTTTGATTGCCAAAAGACAAATTTGATATTCTGGGATTCCAAAGTTCATGGTTTTTTGGGCTGTAGTTAGTTGTGTGAATAACTGGGTTTCAAAACTGATTTGTGAGGACTCTTAGACATGCAGAAGGAAGCAATCTGAACTTTTGATGAATTCTCGTTTCAAATGTCAAGTGGTTGATTATGTATAAAAGCTGTCTTTGAAGGGAATGGTAGAAGAGGTACAAGGAGAAAGAAGAGGCTAGGGAGCTCAAAATTTTTATTGGTTTCTGAGGTATCTAATAGAATTTATTCTAATTGGGCCCTTGAACAGTTGCTTAGGCATTTGATAGCACATACAGCTCAGAAACTGGTGGTAATAATAGCCGCTATTGAATAGCCTTACAATCTGATTTAATGGTGAAAAAGGAAATGTTGATTGCAATTATATTGTTTGAAAAAAAGGAGATGAAGCTATAAGAATTAGAAAGTAGTACGAGTTTTTAGGTTTTCTCTGAGTTGAGGGGAAGATGGCAGCAAAGCTGCTCCATTCTTTGGCAGATGAAAACCCAGATTTGCAGAAGCAAATTGGATGCATGACTGGGATTTTTCAAATCTTTGATCGTCACCATATGCTTACCACTAAGCGCCTGAGCCATAGAAAGCTTCCTGCTGCAGGTATTTTCTCTTTAGCAAATGTAGCTTAATCTGTAATTTTGCTCTGAAAGCAATTCTCTTTTTTTGCTGAAAGTATAAACTCATTGCTGCTTGTCTCAGTATTCATATGATGCTAAAATTGTGTCAGTGCCATTTTAATTCAATTGTATAATTCATTGCCAGCATTGACCATATCCAAAAGCACTAGTACATCTATTGTCGTCTTTATTTTTATGTTTCTCTGTCTAAATTAAATGTTAGGTTCTGTGTTTTAATGTAAAATTATGAATATATTTTTTTGATAAATGTATATTCAAGTATTACTATTAGTCAGCGGTCTATGCTCCAACTGACTGTCTTGATTTCAACTGCTTTCTATCTGTAAATTTGATGAATTTAGGTGGAATTCAGTTCCAACTGTTGAACTTATGTTGTTGTCTGAAATTCTTATTGAAGAGTTATATGTAGATGTAGATTATTTTGTAGTTGCTGATTTCTTCATAGTCTTCTAAAAGCAAAGTTTCTACTCAAAGAACAATTGCATTTAGATCTTTTCCTTATTTGGTGTTTTTTTGAACTTGCTTTTAAAAAAAACAACATGAGTACTGTCCATAGGACAATCTAATCCTTTCACTCCTTTACAGGTAATTCCCATTTGAACAATGTAGTCATAGAAGGTGATTTAAGTAATATATACCATCGACACACAGCAACGGTACGTTCCCAGCCATTTGCTCCATGTTTTCTTTTTCCTTCCCTTCCCCATCACATCTCCCTTTTCTATGTCATGCAAGACTAAATGGTTTTTGGTTTGTTTCTCTACTAAATTGTTTCCTTTTTCATATATATATATATGTCATTCTCAATATTATATGATGATTCTATCCTGATGCCGGGGCTGTGACTGTGTTAATGGGAAACTTTTGAAAATCTGATTGTGCATACTTTCTTGCCTGGCCCTAGATGGATGCTGAGTACTCAACTTGCCTCTATAATCAGAAAAAGTTAATAGCAATGCCGCATTTTGGTTGAAATCTGTCCTTATAGTCTTTTGATTTCCAGGAAATGAATATAGACAGATGCATGAATGAGAAGCAAAGAATCTCGACAGAATCTTCAGGAGTGTCTTTTTCATCATCACGTTCATCTTCCTTGTCATCACTGGATTGTAACAAGATAGCTCAGCAAGAGGCCTCTTCCTTCAACAGAATCATTTTTCCTGAAACTCCCTCTAGGGACGCAATGATGAACCAACCGAGTACTTCTCCACGTTTAGGGTCACAATGCCTTGACCTTCGAGATGTGGTCAAGGACTCAATATATAGAGAAGCCAGAGGATTATCGGTTAAAGCAACAACCGGAGAGGAAGCATTGGGCAGTACCATGAAGCATAGAGATTCATCAAGGCCATTTAAGCTTCCTAAATCAGTTGACGGGTCTTATGGTGTTGATCAGATCAACGGCAGGCAAAATTCTGCTGATCTGAAGGAGTCCCTTAGAGTTCTTGCAAAACTTCGGGAAGCACCTTGGTACTACAACAATGAAGCTAGACAACTTCAAAGGTCATCACCTGAAGCAAATGACTTATGGAATTCAATGTCAAAGGACGCTCCTCGATTTTCTTACGATGGAAGAGAGAGTAATTGTTTATCTTTTGAATCAAGAGATGCCTTCAAATCAACACCAAAGCTTAAAGAGCAACCAAGACTTTCTTTGGATAGTAAAATGAGGGGTCCAAAGTACCTTACTAAAAGCTTTCATGAAAGTGGCAACTTGAACAGCAGAGTTACTAATCCACCACAATCTCTGAGAGCCCAAAAGCGCCCTCCTAATGTTGTAGCCAAGCTGATGGGCTTGGAACCATTGCCAGATTCACCCTCAGCTGGTGATGGGCAGTTGGGTGTGATGACCTGCACTGTTGAAGATAACAACCCTTTCTTGCAGCCACTAAGAGCAAATGATCTGAACCGGCCAACCAGAACTTCAAGCTCTACAAGAAGCTCGTTAAAAGACACAACATCACCACGATGGAAAAATTCTGATTTGATCATGAAACCTATTTCCAGTTCAAGGTTCCCAATTGAGCCAGCACCATGGAGACATGTAGACGGAAGTCGAGGTTCTCAGAAACAACCTCTTAAACATGTAAAATTTGCAGCCAACACTCCAAATTCTTCCCCTTCAGTTTACAGCGAGATTGAAAAAAGATTGAAAGATCTAGAATTCAAACAATCTGGAAAGGATCTCAGAGCTCTTCAACAGATACTGGAAGCAATGCAAGCAAAGGGGCTCCTTGAGACCAGGAAAGAAGAACAAGCTGCAAACTTGGTGTCTCAAAGAGACTACGAACCGAAATGTACAAGCCCTAGTCAGAATCTGAGAGGCCAGCGAAGCCTGCATAATACTCACATCAATGCTTCCACTACTAGGGGTTTGGATTCTATTAGAACATATGAATCTCCGATTGTTATCATGAAACCTGCAAAACTTGTTGAGAAAGTTGATATTCATGCCTCAACAGTAATTCCAATGGATGACTTTTCCACTCTCCCAAAGATTCAGAGTGGGGGATCCGTGGATAATAAACAAGGTTTGATAAAGAGTCAAGCAGCTAGAGTTCATACAGCCAGAAACTGTCAAAGCGATGCTGCTGCCGGTTCTACTAATAAGAGAGCTAGTAGTAGGAATGTTGGTTCTATTAAGTCTTCAATGAAACCCCCAAAAGAAAGCGCCACAACTTCAATAAAGAATTTAGGATCAGTGAGCCCTCGACTGCAGCAGAAAAAGCTTGAGTTGGACAGGCGATCTCGTCCACCTACTCCGCCATCTGATCCTAGCAAACCCAGAAGGCAATCCAACCGGCATTCATCAGAGTCAGGTTACCCTGGTGGTAAACATAGATCAAAATCTCACAACACGCAGCAATGTGATGACCAACTGAGTCAGGTAAGTTCTGAATCATGGACTTCAAGTCACCAAGGAGATGATATTTCTCTGCAATCAGATTGCAATATTATCTTGGAGTCAAAGTCAGATGTGGAAGTCACCAGTCAAGAACGATCTATCGAGATCAATTGTAGTCAAAGCCCATCCATGAAGGTTGCCAAGTCCTCAATTGTTGGCATAATGCAGAAAGTAGGTGACACTATCTTCTGTCTTCACCATTCATCCAGTTGTTCTTTTTGGTTATCTTACCTTACCTGTCATGTTTGTTTTTGTCAGAAATCATCATCAAGACTGGTTAAGGATGGATCAGAGGTAGAGCTTGCTGTGGTTGGTCCAGAACATCCAAGTCCAGTTTCTGTTCTTGACACCTTAATTTATGGAGATGATGCGCCATCTCCAGTAAAGCAGATATTGAACACCCCAGAAGGTAATAATTCTGTTTTTCAATATTACTTAATTTATATATAAACTGTTGTGAATTAAATGAAGATGCAACTGTGTTTTCTTATCCCAGTCAGTACCTTTTCTACAAAATTTACAATTCACACATAGTTACCACAATGTGTAGGTTTTTGCTGTAATGCATTTCCATCATACGTCTTAATTGAACATCTGTATAATAACTTAAAAGTACAATAACTAAAAGCAGAAAGCAAAATGAAGAAGGAAAGTGTATCATCATCATCTTTCATTGTGGTTGCCACCTTTGCTATCATTGTAATGGAGTAACTCCAAATACCTTTTGAGCGTTCATACACATTCCTGACCGCATGATCCCGAAGGAGAAAAAAATAAATGTGATGGAACAAACAAATGAGCAAATGGAAAGAGAAAGAAGTCACTCATCAGCATCATGAATATTTTTCCCATATTTGCCGGTGCAAGATCTTGTACCTCTAGGTTGTATCAGAGAGATAGCAGTTGTATTAGGATACATAAAGTGAGGCCATCAATTTAATTCAGTTAAGCTGTGAGTCTTACGCTGGTTATAAACCAAAAGTTCCCTCTACCTGCCTTTAACAATAGCTCTATTAGCATATGGAGTTTAGATTAAGAATGAACAAACACTTCTTTCTCCTTGGCATTTTCTTATACTTAAAGATGCAGAGGGATCTATGAACTGAATTTCACTTGAATATTCATTGTGCCAGGAAATGGTGCTGAAGGTCTTAATGACCGTCACAAAGAAGAGCAATGGAACCTTGCTGATAAGTGCTTGTCAAACAACACAGGGTCTGGTCTTATCTCAGAGGTTAGTCGTAAGAAACTGCAGAAGATTGAGCATTTGGTCCAGAAACTTAGAAGACTGAACTCCAATCATGATGAAGCCAGTACAGATTACATTGCATCACTTTGTGAGAACACAAATCCTGATCACAGATACATTTCAGAGATCTTATTAGCCTCTGGCCTCCTACTGAGAGATCTTGGTTCTGGCTTGACAACATTTCAGCTCCATCCATCAGGCCATCCCATCAACCCAGAGCTATTCTTTGTTTTGGAGCAAACAAAAGCAAGCTCTTTGCTATCGAAAGAAGAGAGTAATTCTGGAAAGGTTTCCCATTCAAAGCCAGACCATAAGAAATTGCACCGAAAGCTTATATTTGATTCTGTTAATGAGATTCTTGTTGGAAAGTTAGCTCTAGTTGGAGCCTCTCCAGAGCCTTGGATAAATTCTGGCAAGCTGACAAGGAAGAACCTCGGTGCACAAAAGCTTCTAAGGGAACTGTGTTTGGAGATAGACCAGCTTCAAGCCAAGAAATCAAACAGCAACCTGGAGGAAGAGGAGGATGGTCTGAAAAGCATCTTGTGGAAAGATGTAATGTGTCGGTCGGAGAGTTGGACAGATTTCAGCTGTGAGATTTCTGGGATGGTGCTAGATGTCGAACGATTGGTCTTTAAGGATTTAGTTGATGAAATTGTGATACGTGAAGGTGGTTGTCGTTTACGAGCCAAGCAAAGTAGGAGGCGTCAGCTGTTCTCCAAGTAAACTTTTTGCAAAATGTCTTCTTATTCTTCTTCATTCACCTTTGTTCTTCCCCCTTTCTGATTTAAATTTATTGTTTTTTGCTTGAAAGCGTAATAATTCATGGATAAGATTAAGAACAGCAGTCTTTGTTATATCAAAAAAATGTTTACGTTATGTCACTATACATATTTCTAAGAACAAGTATAAGAGATCTGTATATGAGCCCATGTTTTAAGCTAATCTTGTTATTGGTGATCAGCTTAACTTATAGTCTGCTTTGTGTTATGTCTTGTAAGCTGACGTACAGCTTAAATATCATCACCATCCAAGTGATCAAATTTTGGGTTGCTTCTTAAAGAGAAAAATACAGCACTGAAGTAAAGAGAAAAGGAGTAGCCATTTCTGAAATGAGAGGAAGTGAACTGAGTTCCCTATAACTATTTGATTATTTAGTTTGGTTACTTCATATAGCTACATTTAAAATGTGACATTCAGTAGATTTACGTTTCAATTTTCGCTTGGATTTAAGATTCGAATTCAATATTTGCGACTCCTTTCCTCATCATCAGACTTACTACTTTTTCTGTAAAAAAAAATAAAAAAAAATCCTTGATTAACTCCTTTTTCAATATGGGAAGATTTGCAGGCGATTTGTAAATGCAGACCACTCACTGTCCTACTTGAAGGAGGAGGCATATTAATTATTTGATACACAATCATATATCGGCATACCTTCAGCAACGATCTAGTAAAATGCATAAATTTTGTACACTTCTTCCCCTTAAAAGTTCATTTCCACCTACAAAAGACTCTTTGCTCTTTTCTTTATCAGCCATGATGTGCTAAAGCAGTATTTTGGACTCCATATGCTGCATTCGCGACTTGGATAATGAAAATAAGGTTATTATTATTATTATTTACCTTTTTCTTCGTGGGTGCTTTTCGCATTTAGTTTTTGAAAAACATAAGCCCTATTTTTATAAAATTTAAAATGAGTTCATAATGATGTTAAGAAATGAAATTATGAAGAAAAAAAATCAAACCCAATGTATCGTCTAATTAAATCCATATATCCACTCTTAAAAATGTGACATCAAACATGTTTGACTTGAGTTTCAACATTTTTAACCTCTTACTTTATTCTCAAACTTGAGATCTCCTTTAAACCATTAAAAAAAATCCAATTTAGTTTACAGCAAGAAGAGAAAATCCTCAGCACTGCATTTAATGGGCTAGCATTATGGTTCTCTCCCTAGATGTTTTCTTTAAGCTATGGAGCTTACAAACAACAACTTAATACAGTATCTAGATCTAATCCCAAACATTCAAAGCTTTAAAATATCAGAAAAAATAATTCTTGAAGTGAACAATAGCTCAAGGAGAGGATGCAAAATGATTCTCATTTGGGAGCAAGGGAACTAGAAACAAAAGAGTTGGCACCATATATCTTTACTTATTGCAGAACAGATAATAAAAACCAGATGCTCATCAACCGACTGCTTGTGATTTTATGAGAACATGTTTAGAAAATCATACAAGCTTGAAGTAATCATGTGCATTATCCATCACCCAACGGCAGTTGCATCAGGATTTATACATCTATGCAAACATGTCGATTAACAGAATAAATAAAATCCAGGTAAATATCATTATTAATGTTAGAAACTGTATCCTCTTTGATTTCATCATTCTCAAGAAAGAGGTACGTTAAAATGGCCTGCATTCATTCCAGGACAGGCCAGCAAGAGAGTGAAACATAAGGGACTGGTGCGCATCAATATTTTCCCCAGGTTCCATAGGCCTGCTCACATGCCAGAGACATTTTTAAAGTCAGTAATATTAGCCTGGTAACACAGGAAACATAAGACACAATCTCAATGAGATTACTAGTGCAATCAATTATTTGTGGATTACTATAACAATCGAGCCTTTTGCAACAACATTCAGCTCCATGACTACATTACAATATCCATCACTCTGCTCTATCTACCCTTTAGGACCACATCGTCAGTGAGCTTAGAAAAAGTGAGGTCCCTTTCATAGGTTCATATATGAATCTAAGTTGACAAGACAAACAAGATAAGAAAATTATGCGACAAAATCTAGCACACTTAAATTCCAAGATATACGCATGCATCCTAGATATGGTTGAATGGCCCCATACTTCTAATTTAACAGTGGTTGAATTAAACAAATTTCAAGAATTTGGCCACCAACTATTGGACAGTGGTGGCATCACTAGATATTTTCAGTATACGACTCCAAGATATACACATGCATCCTCCACCAAAGATTATTGAAATGCTTGAGTGCAACTTGACTTTACATTGCAAGTCAAGAGACAGAGAGAGAGAGAGGGAGAGCAACTTTACTTTATAGATCCAAACCTCTAAAGAATGTAAACAGTAAGAACATGCAGAAAAATCTATATAACTTTTCTCCAAGAATCAGAAGTTCAGAAATGAAAGCTGACAAGGGATATGAAAAGGCTATCACAAAAAAGATTCACCGTCTGTGGCCTTTGATTGAGTTTCTAAAAGAACCAATAAATTCCCCAAGGAGGCATGTCTAACTACACCCTCGATAGAATCCACAAGACACGGATTTCGATCCCTGGTTTCATTGAAAAATGGGAAGGTCACAAACCACCTTCTACAGTTGCAAATGTGAAACAGTGCTAAAGCAGGACCCTTGACTCTGAAAAATGACTGCTCAATTGAGATTTGAGAAACCCTGAGCCAAGCCACATACTCAATGTCTCTGTCTGAACTGTGGTATTCTTAAATTGACACCCGATATCAATAACTAATACCTAACCAGCTTTGCACAGCAAAATGAGGAACAAAAATCTTCTTGTCTTACCCTAAAAACTGCATGCAGAACAGCTGCCTCTGGAACAATTGCAGCGGCAGCTTTTTGGGGACTGCTATGGGAATTTAAAGTTTGCAGCACTTGGTGCACTGTTAGGGCCTTTCCCCAAAGTTTTATACGATATGAAATTAGGTCCAACTACAGTCCCACCTCATGCTTCTCCATTCAATTTGAGCTAATGCTCAGTGCAAAAATTGACTCATGCTTTCTTTTTTTGATAAAGGAAGACACTCTGCTAAATTCACCAAATGGGTACACAGCCAACAAGTGTATAAGTTGGTAGTCTCTAGTTAGTAAACAACAATAAAGGTGTTTCACAATTTATGTATATTAGAAGCAAAAGATAAAACCGTTGTCCAAAATGCAATATGCATATAAAATTAAGATCACTGTTTCTTGTTTCTATTTCCTTTGACATCGAATAATGCCGGAGGGTTAGCATGATAAAAGAAACAAATAGTGCTTAGTGAGTTAAACAGATTTCTTTTTCCCAAAGATCTTGGGAGAGGACATTTTTTCACACATTACTACATTATTTCCTACCTTTCACCCAATCCCATGACGATGCATTGATGTTACCAAGCCATAATCCCAATTGGCCAATAAATCAAGTTAGATACAAAACTACTACCAGGAAAGACCTGTGGTAAGAATGAAGAAATAAACCGTCAATGGGAGCAACATACAAGAACTCACAGAAGTACAACTTAAAACTTTTATTAAAATCTCATGACAACCCTAATCCCACCCAAAACGAAACATTCCTGAATATAATAAAACAGAAAAACCTTGAAAACCACATAATTCAAAATACAACATTCATCCTCAATCTTAAGCACCAAATCACTCCCACTCAAAGTCATACCAACTGCAACCATCCAGCCTCAATTCCTCATCTTAAACCAAATATCATAAGTACTAAAAAAAAACAGTATCTCCGATCTTCCCAAGAAAGATTGCCCAAAACTCAGATATATATATATATATATATATATATAGAGAGAGAGAGAGAGAGAGAGAGAGAATTTTCAATCTGAGCCAAATTAACTCCTTCAGACTCAAACAAAAAGAAAATCTTCCATCTTTAAACTCTAATGCCTAAAATAAGTATTCGAGAAGCCATTATACCAACCAAAAATAAAAAATGCAATGAATGATCCTATGATACGTTTGGTTTATTGGAATAGAATAGAACAGTAATGGAATAGCTTTTCTGTAAGAGCCGAATGGAATGAAATAACTATACTAGTAATTTGGTTCAATGAAATGGAACATTATGGGATTTGAATCATCGACAAAAGGATTCAAATCTCCTAGAGCAATTTTGTATTTAGTCCAAGACCATAATAACCATTTAATGGGAGATGTGGAATGGCTATTCCGGGACTTAAATAAGGTCGGAATCAGCCATTCTGGCAGAATTATCATTCTGTGAATCAAACAGCCAAATTACTCTAGTGCAGCAAATAGTCCCGTAATGGAATAGCAGTGAACCAAACATAGTATTAGCGTCATCTAGTTCAACACCTTCACTTCCGCACAATCATATAGAAACTCGTAATCAAGGTTCAATAAAATTCCACACAAATCCCAGCTGCTTAAAAGCCCAAACCATATAAACCAATCACCAAATCTCAAAAATTAACCAATACCCAAATTTTAAAACATCAAAAATTTATTTAAAAAATACCCACATCTTAAAACATCACAAATAGCTAAATTAAGCCTCAAATTTAAAAATAATAATAATTTTAAGAATTTCCATAATCTGACCTATTTCTGATAGCCTCCACCAATGGCATTATCATCTTCTTCAACTTTGGCAGTCAGGTAAACCCTAGGAAAATCGTTGACATCAAAGGTCTTCTCTTTCATCATTTTCTCCACGTCAGCTTTTTTCAAGATGGTACGGCGGATCGGGGGCCGGTTGCGGCGCTGATCGCGGGTGTAATATTTGATGTCGAAGACAGTTTCGGGGTCAGAGGTCGGGACAATGGGCTTCTGCAAAGTGGTGGCGGGGCAGCGAATACGGTACTCCGTAGCTTTGGGCAAAGCGCTTTTGTACTCTGGGTCGGCGCAGGGTCCGGTTATCTCCCATGGCTTCTTGATGTATCGTTTCAGGCTTTGGAAGATGGAGCTGCTTGCTTTGGAGGCCATTTCTAGCACCAGAGTAATTGAGAGAGGGGCTCGATTTGGGGACTCAGATCGGCTCTTTTTTGTAAAAACCAAATGTGACTGAATAGGCTTCGCAAACAGAATGTTCAACCTCATTATCTAATGAAAATTTGTCCAACTCAGATATTCTTCCTAACGAAATATTAAGAAATTTTTATTTTATTTTATTAAAATTAAAAATATTAATAAATTAAATTAAAT
>JBBYHO010000022.1:9208864-9220675 GCA_038382025.1 Adansonia gregorii | reverse complement strand
AATATTTGGAAATGCATTTGTATTATGTAATTTATAAATAAACAAATATCATAAATTTAATTTTTATAATTAAAAATATATAATTATATTAATATGATTATAATTTAAAAAAATTAAATAAATAATTATTATTTAATATAATATTTATTATTAATTAATTAAAAAATTAAAAGAACCTTAGAAGCGGGCTTGGTTCTAGTTTATTTATAATCTATAATCTATATATATATATATATATATAAGCACAAATGTGGAAAATCTTTTGACTAATAAAAATATTTACATTATTTACTAGATTTTTTTCATTGTAACTGATTTAATATTAATAAGATTTATCTAAGTTATAAGTAAGAATTTTAATTTTAATTTTATTAAAAAACTTTTTAAATAATTTTATGTAATAATAAATAAAAAAGAGTTTTTACATTAAATTGTTTAATTTTTAAAATTTTTATTCTTCATTAATCTTAAAAGTAAATACATTTACTTCATATAAAAATAAAAATAAAATTTTCATTTATTTATCTTTATATTTTTAATTTTGCATCAAAATTAAAAATAGCAACTCTATATTGATTTGATATAATTTATACATAGAACAAATCTTAATTTTTTTTAATTTTTTAATATTTTAATTTTTCATAAACCTTGAAGTAAATACATTTGTTAAACTCTACATTAAATTTACTTATCTTTGTACTTTTAATTTTATATTAACATTCAAAATAATAACCTTGATTTTAATTTGATATTATTTATACATGGAACAAATGTTATATGTCAATACAAATTCTGTTAATAATACTTTATTAATTTTATGTAGTTGTAAAATATACAATTATATGTTTAAAATTATATAAAACAGTGAGAATTTACCTTTGATACACTGATAACAAATACTAATATATAATATTTATTAAAGCACAAATATGAAAAATCTTTTGAACTAAGGACAATGCACATTATTATTTATTATATTATATTATAGCTGTTAGAATAAAATTTTTGTTATTATATTATATATTATTAGATTATGATTATATTTTTTAAAATTTTTATCAAAATATTTGATCAAAATACAATAATGATAATTTCATTTGTTTAAATTTAATTGTTGGTTAATACATATACATATATATGTAACTTTTTTTTGTTTCATATAGCTATCATCCTCGTTAATAAATTTGATTATTACTAATTTGGCTTATCTTATTTTATTTATTTAATATGTATTTGGGTAAATTTTGAATGAATATTTCATCACTTATAAACAAAAAAAAAAAAAACAATTTCTCTTTATAATCAATACAAATTCCTTGTATTCATGTTAAATTACATTTTCACTCTAACTAGAGTTATGGTTATTGGTCAATAGAACAAAAGGTATTTATAGTCTTATAGTACTTCTCACTCAATTAAAATTAAGGTTTTTTTGTCATAAAATTGATGCTTTAGTTGTTATTTTAAAAAACAACAAAATATTGAATAATGCTTTGTTAATCATTTTTAATACAATTTTTTTAGCTTCTTATTTTTTCTTAGAATCATTTTGGCTTTTCATTTACTGTTGTAACATTTTCTTTTTTGTTTCTCATTTTTAGGCAACTTTTCGAATATTGAAAATTCAGTAGTTTTTTTAATTTTTTTCAAATTTTTAATACGATTTTTACTTCTTATTTTTACTAGATTTATTTTGATATAGAAAAATTTCAACGTAAATTAATAGATTTAAAAAATAATTCATTATACAAGCTTTTAGTTACTTGTTAATTTGTTTTTAAAATTATTATCAATTATTTTAGTATGAAAAAATTCATTATTTAATAAATTAAAAAATTATAATAAATAAAATCAAGTACAACTTGTGTGGCACTAAAAACTGAGATGATAAGATAACGACGTCGTATTAAAAACCAGTGCTTTCTTAAGCGAACGGCTTTAAACCCTATTTTTATAGTGTTTTCCTTGTCGCGAGATTCAGCAGGCAGCTTCCGCCGCAGCAGAAAGAGAGAAAACAAGGAAAAAAAAATGGAGGGAGCAAGGACTGTTAAGGACGTTTCTCCCCACGAGTTCGTGAAGGCCTACGCCGCCCATCTGAAACGCTCTGGCAAGGTTTGCTTTTAGAAGCTTTAATCCCTCTACTTTTTTCGTTTGTTTCCTTTAGTTTGTAGATTTCGCTGCTTTTTTTCCACTGTTTTTAGGGTTTTCGTCATTGATTAGTTTCCTATTCCGCATTTTTGTTATTTAACTGGGCTCTCACTTGATTATAGGAAATCTGTTTTATTAAAAAAAAAACGATGCTTGTAAGAATTTTCAGATAAGGAAGATCAAAGTAAGTAACTTTGAAATAAATATTAAAAAAATGATGTTGCTTTTAGTGCTGTAATTCGTATTCTTGGCCTCTGTTTGATTGTTACGTTGCTGCTTGATTTCGGATCAACGTCGAATAATTATTTTCAAAGAATTAAATGTTAAAAGTGAAAGGTATTTTTGAGTAATAAAATGTATAATTTACACTTTTCTGCGGAAATAGTATGTTAGGATTTATCTTGCTTTTAGCTGTTTGTTCATTGTTTGTTAGTTGTTATTTCACTTTTGACCGATTGCTTTTTTCTTTTTTTGCTTTATTGCTACCTTTGAGGAAGATCAATATTTAAGGGCAACAAAGAAATGAAGCCTTAATTAGGTTTTTAAATTTTTTATAGTATGGGGTTTAACAGATATTTGGTATTTGATTCATGGTGTCTGGGTGGATATTATTCTCTAGATGGATTAAGGATTTCCGCACTCTGGCACGTGTTATCACGGGAACAATTGATTGCTGGAGCTTTTTAGCTAATGTGACTTGTTCGTTTTTATATTTTAGGGAGATGTTAACCAGTGCTGGTGGCACTGGTTAATGTGACATTTATAGAAAGAAACATGCATAATGAATTGTTTTTTCCTTGAATTCAGGTAAAGTGATTCACTAAATGAAAAATAAAAACTTTTTTTAAGTTAGTAATTAAGTAACCAGTGCTTACAGGCATCAGTTAAGCAAATCGTTTGCGCCTAATTTTTCAAGATGTTTAAAGAATATGAAGGGATAAGGGGTCCACATCCATTTATAGCAGTTTGTTTCTTATGTTTGCTTTTCCCCTACTTTTTAACAGATTGAGCTTCCTCCATGGACTGATATTGTCAAAGGTGGTAAATTGAAGGAGCTTGCCCCGTACGACCCTGATTGGTACTATATCAGAGCTGGTATGTGCCCAATTGTTTTTCTAAAGACATGCTTGCTTAGGCACCTGGCTGTGAGCGCAACTAATGCACTATATGCATTAATAAGTTCTCATGAACGCCATTCTCCATTACTTTGTAGCTTCCATGGCAAGGAAAATCTACTTGAGGGGAGGTCTTGGTGTTGGTGCCTTCAGGAGGATATATGGAGGGGCCAAGAGGAATGGCAGCCGCCCATGTCATTTCTGCGAGAGCAGTGGCTCTATTGCTCGTCACATTCTCCAGCAACTGCAGAATATGAACATCATTGATCTTGATGTTAAAGGGTAAGCTTTTTTGTGTATGACTCTTGGCTTTATAAATTCTTTATTTCTGTTAGCTTTAATGCTTTGTTGATATCAAGCTAATTGGTTGTCTATACTTTTAATATTGCATGGGGAGGCAATATGGCTAGAATTATTCATGTATTTGCCTCTTCGTTCTATAGAAAAAACGATGTATGGAAGGTTCCAAAAATTGATAAGCAATCTGGTTACTTGGCTGCTGTAGTTATCTTGTCCACTTAAGCCTAGGGGACAATATCTCTTCGCATGCGTATTAAAATTCCTGATGATATGCTCAGGACTCTAGCGAGGAAGTCTCAGAAATCTGAGTTTTAGATGATTTTCTTTTAAAGAAGTCTTTGATATAACTTATGCGATAACATTTTATACTCACCCTAAAATAACCCATGTGATATATTATGTTGGATTGTTAGAAATTAGAATCTTAGCAAAACTAGCTCAAAACGATTCAAATATAATGTTTCACATTTTTTTTTAAAATCTTTTAATATAACAATGCTAGATTTCCTATCATGTTATCAATCTCTTTAGTTCTTAATACATATCTCAAAAAGATTTAAGAATTAAATTGCAGAACTTATTTACGTAGAGTTTATTGTGTGTCATTTTGTTTTTAACTATATTGCATACCCTCAATCTGTGATATCTGGATTCTTTATTTTTTTCCAAAGTACCCGTGTCCCGCACATATCGAACGTGTATAGTGGTATGATGCTTTAAATATATACGTAAAAACTTAGAAAAAAAAGTAGTATACTCTTATTGAACACATACTCATAGTTGATACTTACCTTAACTCCACGAATATAGCAATCAGCATTCTTTAATCTGTTAATATCCTATTAAAATTCATATTTCTGTGTATCAGTGGTAGGAAAATCACATCTAACGGCCAACGGGATCTTGATCAAGTTGCTGGAAGGATTGCTGTTGCCCTCTGAGAAATTTAGTAGATGCTTTCCCAATGGGTGTTGAGTTCATAAAATTAGTTGTTTGAAAGAGAACCGTTTTATGGGACACTGTTTTTCTTCTTACTCTATATGAAGCTGTTTTTTTTCTTTTTTTCCTTTGTCTTAAAAGTTCCAATATGCTGTTTGTTGACGATGACTCCGAGTTTTGTTTAATTCACTACTAGCACTAGAAATTGCTCGAGTACGGATCCTTTAAAAGCTTTCTTATGATGGCTTTTATGTTTCAACTATGTGGCAGGCGACCTTGCTTTTATCGTTACTTATTTTTTTTCTATATATATTTTTAAAAGTATTTATGTTTTTTTAATCGAATTAACTTTAAATATAAATTTAAAATTAAATTATATATTTAATATATTTTTATGTAAATATATTTAAAGTTTATATGTTTTAATATATTAATATTTTTGAAATTATGAAAATTAAATACATAAAAATAATTCCTTGTAATTTATATAATAAATCCATATTTTCTAAATAATTATAGTTTATTGCATAAATAAGTTATATTTTTTATTGATGGTACAAAAATATATTAATTTGAATGTTACCATATCTTAAAAAAATAATAATGGGAAATAATATAATTATTTAAAACATAATCTTAAAAGTCAAATTCTTTTTAATTAGATTACATTATTAATTAGTATCAAAATATCTATGTTATGTGTAATGCTAAAAAGTTACAATAAGCAAAACAACTCAGCTATGTAAACACAAAACGCCAAAAATCCCCACGCGAAACCCAACCAATAGAACGCGGTTTTTCGTCTGTAAAACTGTTCCGAACATGAGACCTTGTCGATCCATCCATTTCTGACCCATCTGTTTGATCTCCTTTTCTTCTCTCTTCATAGTTTTTTTTTTTCCCTTTTTTCTTTTTCCTTTTGTTGTTGAATCGTGGGGGGAACGAGTGGAAAAAAGGGGAAAGAAAGAAGATTTGGGAAAGACAGAAAGATGGGATGCTGTGAAAGTAAAGACGCTGATTCCAAAGCTAATAGGATTGCTCGGTGGCGATCAACTGGCATTGTTGCCTTACGTGACGCCAAATTGAAGGCAAGGCCCTTCTATCTATCTGGGATTTATCATTTTTTTCCCTTTTATGTACAATTTGAGTATTTGAGGAAGTAAATAGACATTTTAGAAAATAATGGTTTCTGGGTTTGTTTTCATTTGTTTGGTTCAATGTTATTTTAGAATTTCTAAGAGTCCTTTTGTTGCTTATGATAGGCCAATTCTGCACTGCAATTTCTTATGTGTTTTTAACTTTATACAATTAGTTTTCAATAAATTTTTATTATTTATAATTACAAGGATATTATCATTTTATTTTATTAACTTGTAGGATTGAGTATTAACTCCCAAGCTGTTGCTATCATTTTGTTATTGCTTAGCTACCATTGTTGCTTTTGCTATTTGCTTTTTGCTTTCGGAAGCAAAAAGCATAATTGCATTTGGATAAAAAAGCAAAAAATAATAGTTATGAAGAATTACAAATTAAAAATGTTTTCTTTTTGGAGAATTGAAGGCATGATTTTACTTTATATGTAGATAACAATTAGTTTAAAATTGATATTGTATTACAGTTTTGTTTTTTAGTAGTTGTATTTTTTTTTTGTGACACCTTTATGATAGCAAAAATCAAAAAGCAAATAGCCACAGTGGCAATGGAAGAGAGCCTTAATCTAACCTTTATGTGGGGATGAATAACAATTAAATCGATGCAGGGTTCATGTTAATATGTTATTCCA
Organism: Adansonia gregorii; assembly: GCA_038382025.1. Classification (NCBI taxonomy): domain Eukaryota; kingdom Viridiplantae; phylum Streptophyta; class Magnoliopsida; order Malvales; family Malvaceae; genus Adansonia; species Adansonia gregorii. Next base: position 9,214,390 of record JBBYHO010000022.1, on the reverse strand, counting down.
ATTTTATGTCATATTAGTTGACAAAAATGGTAGTTAAAATGAGTTCTAATGGGGATTCTTGCATCTGTTCCTTGTGTGTCTGCTGATGTGTGCTTTGACTTGAGCAGACATTTCCTGATGAAGTTCTTGATCTGGATAGATCTGTGCGAACTCTTGATTTAACGCACAATAAATTAGGTATGGCCTTTCTTGACTTGAGCATCACATGAGACACAAGAAACTTCCTTTCTTAGTAGATTGTGCAGAAGTCAATCAAGTATGATTTCCTTGTTAAAGAAGAAAAACTATCATCTTTTTTTTTTTTAATATCTTAACCTTGCTCAATGAGGGCTTAATTTTCTTAGTTACTGCTGTTAGTCAACCTTATACTTCCGTGCAGTTGAAATTCCTATGGATATCAGCAAATTAGTCAACATGCAGCGTCTGGTAAGAATTTTTCAACTGTTGTTCGCCATATTTATAGCTTCTTTAGACAAATAAATGTCTAATTATGCTGTTTTTGTGTTGGTTTAATGTCTTGTTGGTGGACCATTTTGTCTATGTTCCTGTTCAATTTTAGTAATTACGGGAAAAAAAGATAGAAAGAGAGTGAGTACAGCTTAGTTCACCCTTTTTATGTCACTTTAACATCTTGGACAGCACATTATTAACTTTTGGCGACACTGAATGGATGGTTATATTCAGAAAATGCATTCTATTATAGTATATTTGGTCGAACATGAATATTTTGTATGGCCTCATAGCATATTGGCTTATTGTGATGGATGAATAGATTTTATTTCTTTTCCTAAAATTAGGATAGTGAAAACTTAGCTACCTTTTAAAGTAGCTCTTTCTTTTTTCCCCCTCCAGATCTTAGCCACTAATCTTATTGAGCGACTACCAATTAATCTGGGGAAGCTTCAGTCTCTTAAAGTTATGATACTTGATGGGAACCAAATTACTTCGTTGCCTGATGAATGTAATATCCTTTTCTAAATAAGTAAGAAAATCTAATATTTACGCATTTCTTTGCCTCCATCGTTTGCAGATTTGCTTCATGGCAACGTCTGCAAACTTCATGGGGTAAATGTACTGTCTCACTGCTTTCTAACTTCACTTCTTTGTCCAGTGGGCCAGCTGGTAAGACTTGAGAAGTTATCAATCTCCAGAAATATGTTAATGTCCTTGCCAGAGACTATTGGCAGCTTGCGCAATGTAAGTGACTCTACTAAGTGAATAATGAACCTGTGGAACCGTTCGCAATACTTGGTTTTACAGATATTTGTATGTTTGTCTGGTTTAAGCACAAGTAATAATCTCGAGATCTGCCAACTTGATCTTATTTTGATTTTATAATGATAGTGTTATTTTTTAATGAAGTAGAAGAACACCAGGAAGGATTAGACATTCGTAAAGCACGAAGTAAACCTACAATAAATGATAGAGGATAGCTTATGGTTAGAATGTTTCGGATAGTTCCTGGATCTAATTTGTGATATTTGGAATGCAGTTGTCATTGCTTAATGTGTCCAATAACAAGTTAAAGTATCTTCCTGAATCAGTTGGGAGCTGCTTTTCTTTGGAAGAACTGCAAGCGAATGGTATATTTATGCATGCATTTTTACCGATTCTCACTTTTCTATTAGAACTGCTTGTTTGTTTTTGAAAGATCAACTGTTAAATAATTTTTTTTAATGTCATCATCTGGGATGTCAGATTGCTATATGCGTGTTTGATTGTCTATCGACAGAGTTTGATTCTGTTACTCACTTCATGAAAGTAACATAAATACTAAACCTTTTATAAACTATTTAACATTGTGCTTGGTTTGTTTTTTTTATGAATTTAAACCTTTTAAAAGATTTTATGCTAACTATTCTTTGGCAAAGTTTTTGCGTTCTATGTTTTCTTCTTTGCCTTTTTAAAGAATTTATTTGTACCTGATCTTTTTCATTAGCAAGAGCTATTAGTGACAGCATTGGGATATCCCGGAGAAACTGTCGCAAGATGAAAACTTGAGAGTAGGCTTTGATGAGATTCATTTGCCAATTAATGAACTCAAAGTCCCTGTATGTGTGTAATTCAAAAATTGTTCTTGTTTGTTAGTGATTAGCATTTTATCAGAACAATAAGCAGATATGGCTCAGCCTTTCGCTTTATTTTATTTTTGTTTGTGTTGTTATAAGAATGATGTGCATGACCATAGCTGGCTAAGTTGTTTCTCATCCATTCCTTTTTCTGATTTTGATTGGCAGCCTCTTAACAATGATTTGTCCTTGTCTAGCAGCATCATAATTGATTTTGAAAATCTTCTTGTGTTTTTATCGTAAAAAGTTTCATATCTTAATTGAGATATTTTACGAGCAATATAAGATCAGACCTTGTTCATCAAGAGTTAGGATGCATGTAACATAGCCTGAAAAAAATAAAATGCTTCCATGTGAAATTTTCTAGTGGTTTGCTGATTGGGTTGCCATTTAGTTGAGAGGAGCTGCAAGGGTTCTTGGCCCAGTCTGTACTCTGAATTTCACATATATTTGTGATTTGTGACTACGGTAATTGTGGTGTTACACTTTCATGTATTCAATCCTATTTCTACAAATCACAGTTTCATGATTTTGTCTAATTTTGCAGACAATCTTATTGCAGAACTTCCTGCATCTGTTTGCAATCTTGTTCACCTAAAGTCACTTTGCTTAAACAATAATAAAGTCAGCCAGGTAGATAGTACACTGTTCACATTACTTCTAACTTCTTCCTACTGCATGACACTGGTAGATTTTTTATTATCCCTTTCATAAGTTGTGCTGGTTACACAGGGGTCGGCAACCAGTATGCTTGTTTCTATTAGAAATACTGTCTCTGATGTTTTTGCATAAATATTTCAATGTTTCCCAATTATGGTTTCATCTAAGTTGGGATGCGTTCAAGGAAAGCCCTAAAATTTGGCTGAGAGCTTAAGATCGTCTTGTATTAACTCTCATACAAGATTGAAACTGAAAATAATGATGAAATGGATAAAATATGGATAAATACGAAAATTTGAGCTGATTAGGTGGGTGTAATATTCGTTGCTACTTCCTGATCACCGTTCAAGGCATGCCAGTTGGTATGATTTATAATTTAGAAAATATTGTGCAACTTTTGTTCTGCTGCTGTTTCTCTGATGTTTTCTGAGCTTGTAGTTTCATGCAATGACATGGCTATTTGTGTATTATGTTCACAAGTACACTGTTTGCGATTAATTATGAGCAAAGTAGGAGCAAGAATCACTCTAAAAAATTTAAGTGGAATTGTCTTATTAACATGAAGAATGGATACTTTCCCTGGAATAATTTACCAAATAAATAAATAGAACTCCCTTTATGAATGCAGCTTTTATAAATATGTACTTAGCAACTAGTGTAGATTCGCTTTACTGATTGAAAAAAGAAAAATTCTGAATATTAGGTTCTGTTTTTTGTTTGATAAACATTGTTTGAGAAACAATATTTTGTAGTCTGTTTTGCATTTATACTGCGATATCTCTTGCTTGACAGATACCTCCTAATTTATTGAAAGACTGCAAAGCTCTCCAGAATATCTCACTGCATGAGAATCCTATTTCAATGGATCAGTTTCAGCAAGTAAGTATCTCTATCATTCACTGCAAGATGTGGTTCAAGTTCCCCCCCCCCCCTCAGAAAGTATCACTAATGCGTCGTATGCTTTAATTAATATTAAAAAAAAATGTTTTTAGATGGATGGGTTCAAAGAATTTGAAGCAAGGCGGAAGAAGAAGTTTGACAAGCAAATTGACTCTAATGTGATGATCGGTTCGAAGGGCCTTGATGAGGGTGTTGATCTATAGCTCGGTTCCATTCATGGTTCTGGTAAGATCGAGTCTTACAGCAGAATTTTGAGAGTGCCCTACTCTTAACTTTTGAAACATCTATTAAGCTTAGTGCAGACATATGGGCAAATATATTTAAGAACTAGCAATGTTTGTTTTTTCTGACATGAAGCATGTATTATTACTTTTAACCTAAGTTATTCAGACACGGGTATATGTCTGATAAGGGTATATTCATTTTTCTCTAGTTTCTCCATGTATTAAAAGGGTCCCAGTAGGATCATATTCCCTTACCTATTTCTGGATATGCATTAGACATCGGTACTTTTAAGAAAAATGAAAAGTTGCAGTAACCTAGCTTTTAAGGTTATTACAATGGTTTGATGCTCTCCTTTTTTTCAAATTTTAAGTTAGAGGTTTTCTAAATTACCTGGTTAACATTTCTTGCCATTAATGCTATTATTAGATAGAAACTGAAGTTATTAGATGGAACAACTTACATGATGTTATGTCAGTACAAGATGTTCAAGTCTCAAACCTGTATCACTTAAATAGCAAAAATTGCTTTTTTTATGTATCAACGTTAGTCCATTGAGTTAACTTGACGAATATAAAGTTCAAATTTATGATATTGAATATTTTCTTTAAGTACCAAATTGTTAAATGATGTATAATTCAGGAACCAATTTACATATTAATCCCAAATGGTACTAAATATATCATTTCCTGTTGATTGATGATTTAACTTAATCATTTTTTTTCTTTTTAAATTCTGAACAGAATGGAGAAAGGGTTGATGAACCAGGAAGAGCTTTCATATATTGATAGCATTAGACATCAAAGAGCTTGGTTTGCAATTTGGGTTGGGACAAGGTCATGTTGATATTTAGTAGTCTTCATTAATAAGACAAATAAAGTAAAATGTACACTTAACACAGAATTGGGCTGGATATCTTTGTAAATGATTGATGGTAGCTTTATTTGTAGTTTTATTATTTGCCTGTAATTTGCACACTTATATATTGTTAAAGGATGATTATATTGAGATATTTAATAATTGATAGTGAATTACAACTCGCAAAAATGTCAGTTTCCTAGTGAAGTTGGAATAATTAACTTCAGTCCCTTTATAATAATAATTAATAAGAAAAATTACTCAAATGGGCAATATCTTTCATCAATTTAAAATTGCTTTATTCTATATATATATATATGTATATATATATCTTTCATCAATGATAAGTTGATGGTTAAACTTTTTAAACTCTACAAACTAGAAAAGTTGATCAAGAGATTATTTTAACTTATTATTTTTTTCAACTTTTTTTATTATGCTTTAAGGGTATGCATTATTTTACTAATTCTATTTGTGGATTTTTAATAAATTTTTTATATATAATTAAATATTAATATGTATTGATGATTTTAAATTAGATAAAAAAATTAAGATTTTGAATGACTCCTAAACCCAAAAAAAAAAAAAAAGAGAAAAAGACATACCTATGTTAATTCATATTTAATGATTTATTACTAATGTTGTAAATTGAAATTCTACATATATTTTTCATAAAACGACTAAATAAAAAATCAAACAAAAAGAGTCACTTTGTCTTTAATGTAGTTAGATGTTAATATACTCACGTGGGTGAAAAAAAAAAGTTGAAGAAAATTATATATCATTAGTGGGCAATTTTTTAAAATTAGATGAATGC
>JBBYHO010000022.1:9085400-9097606 GCA_038382025.1 Adansonia gregorii | reverse complement strand
ATATATATATATATTAATTTGTTTTATAATTAATTGAAAGGTGTCAAACAAATTTGGAAGAATATTTTCTTTTCTTCTTTTTCCTGCTTTTGAGTTTTGGATGGAGAGGTATTCCTTGTGTTTTTTTCGTATCTATAAAAGTTATAAATAGAGGAATATTAACGAAGAGAGAGAGCAATATCTATTAAGGGTATATAGACAAATGTAACTATCGAATTTGATTGACTCAATCAGTTTAATTATTGATCTATTAAAGTTTTAAAATTTTAATTTTTTGTATTAATTAAATATTACGTGTAATAAACACTTAACAAAAACATACGCTTTGACCTAACGACTAAATCTTTAACTATAATTAAGTTATCCATGCAAGGTCAAATCTCATTATTTGAGAAAGATTTTTGAAATTTAAAATAATTAAAAAAAAACTTTTCGTAGATTTAATATCGAATCGATTTTATCTAATCGATTCAATTCATTCTTGATCCATTTGCTATTTTGTTTTTGATTTTATATGTGCTACTAGATTGAATTATTTATCTGTAGCATGTCTCTCGTGTCACAAAATTTAAAACAATTGAAGGTGATCAATACTTGTTACCAAAAGTGAAAAAATTATTCTTAAAAATTTTAGGTTAGAAAAATTATTTCTAGCCATTATATTTTAAAACTATCACTAAAACGATAATTATTTTAATATTATTAAATTAAAAATAATATTCATCTTACCGATAGTTTAATATGTATAAGAGTTAATGACATATAAATTTTAAGAATACAATAAAATTTAAAGAACTCGATGCGTTAATCTTCACTGTATCGATACTTAAATTTCAATGTTGACATGAGTTGGAGCCCTTTTTAAGTTTAATCCAAAAATCTCACTAACTTGCACATCAAGGTAATAAACATATGATTATATTTATATACATACTTATATAAGTTTCACGTTAGTTAAATCTGTAAGATTGCAAGTTTCAGATCTAATTAACAAAAGAATGTATCAAAGATCTTGCTACTAATTAATGAGTCAAACTCTATGTTTATGTCTTAATCTTATTCAAACCAATTCTTAGATTTGTATTACTTCATACGTAAAATTCCCCATTTCTTCAACTCGCCTAACATTTGAAAAAAAAAAAAAAGAAAAAACTTGATTAGCATGAAACTTGGAAAATTAAAATACCCGCATCGCAGAAAAGGAAAAAAGGATACATAAATGGGGCTTTTGTATGAATTAAAGATGGATTTGGGTTGCAAAACTTTTTTGGCAAAATGGGCCCAAAACTCTTGGAAAAATCACAAGAGAAACCGGGGGGGGGGGGGGAAGAAATGGGAGGGGGGTGTGAAAGTGACACTTCAAGGTGGAGGGAGTTGGAGGGGAGTTGCGGATACACCGTAGCAGAAGAAGCAGCAGCAGATTAAGACAAGGCGGTCCTTGTAATGGAGCCCACTTCTTGTCTCGACAATTAAAAAACCCTGCACTAAACAACAAAAAGGACACATTTAATTTAATAACGTCCAGAGGCCAAGGGGTCATTTTTCCATGTTATTTCTCACTCTTTAGTCAGTCACCCTCAACAGTTTAACTTACGAGTTAATGTTATAATTTCACTGCGCTTTTATATGCCAATTTAAAGCTAAAAGTCAGGGGTTCAGTCAATAATTATGTGCTAGTGATTCTTGTTTATAGCAAATTATTTACTTAATCAGTATTGTTGATTCTTAGTTGCTTTGCTTTGGTTACTGACTCTCTCACATCATTACTTGCAGAAGGTACAGCTCACTTCCTTCCTCGAAACCCAGTTCCATTATTGAATCCTTTAAATAATTCTTTTTTTTTTTTCACTTCTAATATAATGCTTCAACCACTTTCCTTTTCCTCTATGATTTACCTTCATTTCGTCGATGGCCAATTAATTTATTTTCTTTTCCTTTGTTTTCTGAGCAACCCATCTCAAGTCCGTGGTTAAAGGTCAAACCTTTTTTCCTCAGGTTAAGCTAAGTCCATGGTTATGGTGGAATGTACTTTTTAAAGAAAAAAGGAACTTTGATAAACGAATGGGGTTATAAGGCTGTTGGGCTTTTTTTTTTTTTTTTTGGTTATTTTAAGCTGTTTGTCCTGATGATAATGTAGCTTCATTTTTGTGGAAAATTTAGGGTTTTGTTTTCTGGTTTTGACTGAAAGAGATTTCCTTTGCTACATAAAAAGGGTCTGCTTAGATGAAAATGCTGAGCTTTTCTCGTAGACGCATGAAGCTTGGCAGGTCAGTTTCTTCTCTTTCATTACTTGACTTCTTAGTCTTATATTCTTTTTTCATTTTCCTTTGCTTTGAAGTTTCCATTCTTTGTTTAAATACATTTTTTTTGTTGCAAAATGATAATTTTTATGCCCATGAAAAAAATGTAAGATTATAAATTGCAAAGTTGACTAAAGAATGCCCAAATCCCACTTTTCACCACGATGAACTCTTTTTGCTATACATTTCTTGCTTATTTGGTACATTGCTGTGTTATTTCAGAGTGAAGAAAGTACAACTTTCAGAGTCTGCTCATGGAATTAAAAGTCCTATAAGACCTCCTAAACGAAGCAATAATACCAATGTGAGACTTTTAACTTGCTTGATTTTGGTTCGGTTTGGTGTTGGTGGCCATGCGTATAGGGTGCTGAAGCCTTCAAATTTGTTTCAGGTGGAGTCCGCTATGCCTGCTGGTAGTCATTCTTATGAATTTGATCCCCAAGGTCCTTCTACTGCCCCTGAGATTAATTCATCAGGGAACTCTGAGAATTGGATGGTGTTATCAGTTGCTGGGGAAAGGCCTGTGCCACGATTTAACGTAATACATTGCTTTTCAATTATCTGATTGTTTCATATCTTCGGTGTTTAATTTAACTTTTATATATCAGCTATGATGGAAATGTTCAAATCTTGTTCTTTGAGCAGCATGCAGCCACCGTAGTTGGGAACAAGATGATAGTGGTTGGTGGTGAATCTGGGAATGGATTATTAGATGATGTACAGGTAAAAATCTGTTAATAATTTGTAATTCATTAAAAGTTATGTCTAGTTTCTTGAGATGCGTCACAAACTGTGAGTTTAAGTCCTATAATTCATTTCTGTTTATATTGCAGGTCCTTAATTTTGATAATTTTTCCTGGACCACAGCATCATCAAAGTTTTACTTATCACCAAGCAGTCTTCCATTGAAGATTCCTTCATGCAAGGGCCATAGTCTGGTAAAATCATTTCTGATATATTCCATTCTCCCTGATATCATGTTCTCTTTGCTTTCCCTAGCTTATATGCTTTTCAACTAAGGTATTTTGTGTCGTGTGGTACATTGGATTAGGCATTTCTATGATGAGGTTAATAGGATTCTTGTGCCTTAGCCATTTGAACTAACTAGATTTAATTTGCATCATGTGTTGTTTCTATTTAATCATTTGATGAAGTTTTTTGTGCTTCAAATTATGGTATTATTTTGCTTGTTCCTGTTATTTCTGACAAGTGGGATGTGAAGCATTCGGAGTGTCTTTATGCTCAAGGTTTTTCTGTTGTTTCCTTGCCCAGGTTTCATGGGGGAAAAAAGCCCTCCTTGTCGGAGGCAAAACTGAGCCTGGGAGTGACAGAGTTTCAGGTTCACAATTAGAATCTTTTGCAATCCCACAATTGTCACTTTTTTTTTTGGTACATGATGTAATATGTTTTCTGTTTGCAATTTTTGTTTGCAGTATGGGCATTTGATACGGAGACAGAATGTTGGTCAGTTATGGAAGCAAAAGGAGAAATACCGGTACTTTTGCTGACTCATAAAATGCAAATTACGTGTAAAGTTGCATATCTTGGAATGATATCAAACATCATTATAAGAAAATGCCAAATGATTAAGAACGGTAAATTATGCTAGGCTACATTTATTGTTTAGAGCTATATACAGGGTATCGTTTGTCTGTTTTCTTTGTTCCATCTCTCTTATGTGCTATTCTATGAGAAATTGTTTCTTTCACTCGTTTATAGAAGTAAGCATTCATAACAAACATTTTCATGCCTTCCAGGTTGCTCGAAGTGGTCACACCGTGGTCCGGGCAAGCTCTGTTTTAATCCTTTTTGGGGGTGAAAATGCTAAAAGGAAGAAACTGAATGACCTACATATGTTTGATTTGAAGTCCTTGACATGGCTTACTCTTAAGTGCACGTGTGTAGCTCCGAGATTTTCCAATATTTTTTTCTAATTATAAGTCCCTCCTTGCTTGATGTCACGTTGCTCATAGAGAAATCTGGCTCTTATCTGTGCATCGTAAAACTAAATTCCTTATCAAGAAGCTTCTAGTAAATGAATGATTTTTGTCTATACAGGGGAACAAGACCTTCTCCTAGGTCCAATCACATGGCAACTCTTTACGATGATAAAACTCTTTTCATCTTTGGTGGAGCATCAAAGTCCAAGACATTGAATGACATGTACTCACTTGACTTTGAAAAGGTGTGTAAAACATTTAGCTTACTTGCCATGTTTACTTTCTGATTATGATGCTGAACATTGTTGTTTCTTTGTAATTTTTTGTTATCTCATAATTTTTTTTAATAATTTTGCCTCAGATGGTATGGTCGAGAATAAAGCTACATGGTTTTCATCCCTCGCCCAGGGCTGGTTGCTGTGGAGTTCTGTGTGGAACGAAATGGTACATAGCCGGGGGTGGAAGTAGGAAAAAAAGTATGCTTCGTACCAGGAAGTGTATACTTGCTCATGAATGTAATTATAAGCTTTGATGAAAAAAGCATCTTGCATGGATTTGGTGACCTCTTTTCTAGCATAGTTTGAAATGATTGAACTTTTAGTTGTTTCGTATCACATTATTGATTTGTATCGAAGCCAATTATTACTATGTTTCTGATCCCTTTGTATGTGTCCATGCTTGTGTCATGAGTGTGTATTAACCATATTTGGCTATGATTGGTGTACTTGAGTTAAAGCATGCAGCACCTTATGGGCTTTTATTTTCTATCCACAAATAATGAAAAGAAATTAGGCGGGACTCATGAATTTATCTAATTGGTAATCAAGGTCAATTTCATAGGTTTTATTGCACTGAGCATATCACCTATTACCATGTAATGAATCAAGTTAATAACTTCTCTATTTTTTTTATGTGTTACTCTTTTTGCATTCATTTTAACTTTGATTATTTTCCCTTACATATTTGATTCTGAAATGTTTACAGGACATACAGAGACTTTCATCTATGATGTTTTAAAGTCAGAGTGGTCTGTGGCTCTTGCATCACTTCCATCTTCGATCACCACTAACAAGGTCAACATGCTGAATTTGTCCTATTGCATGAAGTGCGTGATTCTTTAAATAATTTGATACCCCCATACTGCATGATGTGAATTATATATAGCTGGAAAGATTGCAAACTTGACTCTTAGAGAAGATCATCCAGTTTTTTGTTTGGTTACGGACTTGGAAGTTAAAATTCTGATTGGATTTTGCCTAAGCACAGCATAGTCACTATTTTACTGGCATTTCTTAGTAAAAGGAACCTGGCCCTAATGTTCTTACGATAGTTTTTCTTTCAGGGATTTAGCCTAGTACTTGTGCAGCACAAGGATAAGGATTTTCTTGTTGCATTTGGTGGATACAGGAAGGAGCCGTCAAATCAGGTTGAAGTTCGAATCCGTATACCTAGGATGATTAAATTGCGTTCAAATTGTAATTCCTTTGTTGTCTGTTGCACAGGTTGAAGTACTGATCATTGAGAAGAACGAATCATCTGTGGGCCAGCGATCTAATCCGGATATATTTGTGAGACAAATGCAGCTTGGAAAACGTTCATCATCTGTGGGGTTGGCTAGCCAACCTACTATTGGTTCTTCTCAGCGTTCAGCTGATTCTTCTGCTAGACAAAATCTAGCATCTGTAATCGAACATGGTTCTGGTAGGAGATCATTGTCAGAGTTGTCACTCGTGGATCAAAATCTGCTTTCTGGAAATGTCTCACTTCGGAAGCGATTTCATAATGAGGAAGAATACAACATAACTGTTAGAACGAAAAAGAGTTCAGAGGACTTAAGTTCTATTCTGCAGGTAATTGTAAAAGCTTCACTTAATTAACTATCGCCTTCATGATGATTAACATCCTTTAATCTACTTTTCAATTTTTGTTGTTTTAGGCAACGGAACAAAAAACAAATCAATCTGATACTGGAGTTATGAATAGTGCTCCTGGGACCAAAATCTGTTCAGATGAGTCGATCCTATTTGAATCTGAAAGCTCAAATCCCCAGGTTGAAGGGATTGTAAATGTTCCTGTTGGTAATGATAATTTTGTATTTCCAGAAGTGGAAGATAAATCAGGAGCACTATCCGCTCCTTCAAGCATATATCAATTTTACGAGACAAGAATGGCCGCCCTAAGTCGAAAAAATGGAATTTTAGAAGTGCAGTTGGCAGCTGCGATGGCAAGCCGAGACAATGTGGAGAGAAATTTAGCTTCTGCTCTCAAGAGCAAAGAGGAGATGGAGAAAAGACTAGCAGACACAATGAAGGAGATGGAATTGCTAAAAGAGAAACTAGCTAGTATAGAACTTGCACAAGAAGAGGCCAACAGCTTATCAAACATGGTCCACTCGGACAATGTAAGACTTGAACATGATGTGGCTTTCCTTAAGGCTGTTCTAGATGATACTCAAAAGGTATCAATTAGTTCATCATGGAAACTTGTATTTTGGATTGTAAAGCATTTTTGAAGAGTGCCTGATTTGATACTTATGTTTGTTGTAGGAGCTGCACTCAACCAGAGGAGTCCTTGCTGGGGAGAGGGCCAGAGCATTCCAACTACAGGTGTGGCTTTAAACCAAATTCTTTTACACAAACTGGGATTTAAATAATGACAAATGCTGCGGACCTCGCACCTAACGTAGGAAGTATTGTTTGCTTTTTCAAAAGTCTTAAGGTTTTGTCTCACACAAATTGTGATGCCATCTTGGGTGACACAAAACTATGAGATTTTCGGATCAAAATAGACAATACTTCGCAGGTTTGATGCAGGTCTCCATGAATGCACAATGATAGCTAGTATAGTTTATCAAGGAGAGTTTGTGAAATTGTTTTGTCAGCCGAGGTTAATGCTGCCACTAAAATCATAGTCAACTTTTTGTCCATAAGATTAGGCTCATTTTTTTCTCTATTCATGTCACATCCTGCTTCTCATTTCCCTACATGTTGCAACTCAACTAATATTTTGCACTGCAGGTTGAAGTTTTCCACCTGAAACAAAGATTTCAGTCTTTGGAGAACCGAGCACCTACTCCTAGGAAACCCTTCAATGTATAGCGTCCGACCGAAGCCGACTGGTCACAGCCATCCCAGATATCTATTCACAACATGCAGGATCTATGGTAGGGGGAACACTTTGAATAAACTGCTGCTTAACCGGCCCTTAATCGAGCCCTTGTGCGGCACAACTAAGCATTGAGATTCATATTCTTTTTGTACTTTTACTTTTTACATATGTATATCAACATTATTGTTACATGTTGCCTTGGATGTGAATCTCTTGCTTCTAGTTGAAAGAAACTGCTAGTGTACTAGGTATTCGACAGCTTCAGACTTTGTATATTTATGTTCAAGCTAATCGACGACAGCTAATCAAATGAGGGGAGCTTGCTGCTGAAGAGTTTTTATCCGTGTCTTTGTCTTTCAAACAATGAAAATGGATGTTGATTGCTGTAGAACTTATCCGACCTCTTGACAGGTTTATTTCAAACCATATAATTTAATCCTATTTGGAAGACAATTATATGAAACCTTATGCATAGCATATAGAACCTTCTCATTTATTATAATGCATACAAATGAGCTTCTACCTTAAAAGCAACTATATGTCCCTAATATCCAATTGCATTGTTTGGCAATAAAAAATTTCGGTAAATACAGTTTGTATAGACTTAATAAAATTTTGATTATTTTTTTATATAATTTTAACATAAATTCAATTTTGATAATATATCCATTCAAATGTTCCCGTTATATATGTTAGTAGCTAAATCTAGCTTTATTATAATCAGCAGCAAAGCAATGCAAAGAAATAATACATCCTGCAAAAACTAGAGGTTTTTGTTAGTACAACTACAAGCAAGCAGCATTTTTTTTTTTATCAGATATGCAATTGTCATAGGCTGAGGGTACGGCACTTGAACTCGGGAATGCACTTCCAAGTCCAACGACTCTCGGACTGTGACACAATGAAATCTATCATTGACATTCTTCCTCCGGCTCTTCTTCTTCTTGGAGAAGATTTTCCCTGTTGTCATGAGCCCAAAATCCTCGCACATCGATCAGCATGCTGGCCACGGTCCCACCCTGTTTACATGCTAGGAGGTCAGCCAGTGTAATCCTTAATGGATCAGCTGGTTTCACCATATCCCATATCTCATCCCTCACGTCCTCAATACACAATTCGTAGTTGCCCTCTTCGATCCATTTCTGGTGTACATCTCTATTTCATGAGTAGAATGACACTCTTTCAGCTCATGGATTCTTATAAATATGCTAAAATAAATCAATAATACCAAAGATTGGAATTGGATTCCGAGTCCTAAAACTATGGTTCATCATTCATGTCTCTGGAGATATGAGACCTGCAGAAACTTGCTCCAGTACTACAAGCAGAAAAGTGCAGAATTTTCTGTAGGAAGATTGTATCAGGAAACATCACATCTCTTTGATGCTCCCCTTCTTCACTTCCATGTTTCGAGATATGTTTGGTAGCTCAAGAGAGGAGATAAAACTCAAAGCTCTTAGCAATGTCTCAAAGTACATAATAAACAAAATCAGAAACCTTCTAGTCAAAATAAAACTTCAATTCGACTATATGAAGAGGTCTTCACCTGAAAAGAGAATGAATATCTGCTGTTGTGAGGAATCCCCTACCATGAAGATCAAGACAACAAAATAAATATGTTAACCCTTCCGGAGTGTCTTTGCTCTCCAGGGCCAGAACAAAGTCGAGAAAACTTTCAAAATCCATCTCTCGTTTATTCCCAGCACCAGTTTTGCCACGGCGGACATGCTCATCAAATACTATTGCAAGCATAAGAAATGCAACCAATGAGTAGAAAAACTCAAAACAGTTATACACAATAGCAGAAAGTATACAAGTGCTAAATGACACCAGAGAAAGAATCTCTAGGATGCTTACATATAAAGAAGATTATATGATGAATTTACCGCAAATCCCAAAGTTTAATTCCATTTTTGTCTTAAAGGACAGACTTTAAATTAACAACTATACATAAAAATTCTGTATACTTTGAAAATAAATAATAGTGTTATATCCTACCTCTTTCAACGAAAATTTCAGTCAGAGTTCCATCTGCATATTCTTTAAGTTCCTGCTTACTCAGTGTTCCATTCATATCTTTATCAAGAGCAAGAAACATATCTACAGAAGAATTAGATTGCAGTTAGTACATTATTATCACATAATACTCTTCCCTCATATATTATTCACATGCTGAAGCAGTTCTTAAATAGCCAGAAAGAAACTTTATATCAAAAAATGTGAAGTGTGAGAAATTGCAATTTAAGATCTACTATACCACCAGAGATAGTTATACATGTTGAAAACAAAGGATATACTAACACAATAACCATAGAGGACAATTTCTACCAAAACTAAGAATGGTCAAAGTACTTGCAACATATGCGTTGTGCAGATGCCAAGGAAAACCAATTTTCAGCGTGCTCAGTGTCAGTGACTTCTTCCTCACTTTCCTGCACAGAATTTTAATGAGGGAAAAGAAAAATCAAAATAAGAATAGAGAAATATATTTTTCAAACCAAAGTCAAAGAGACTGCTAAATCTTCAAGACGTACCTGATGTAATTCCATTAATTCCTGGAGACAGTTGCTAAGAAGCACCTTTTTTATGCAGGCTTTTCCTGCAAGAAATTCTAAATGTTAACAATTTCAACAGCATATTGGAAACATTATAACTACTTATAATCGATAAGATATCAAATCCATATTAGTAAGCAAATTTAGGCCATGCAGACCTCGTCTATGAGGATCACAAAAGAAGAAGAACTTGTGTGCAGCTATGCGACAATACATTTGAACAAAGGCCGCAGGCATATCCCGTAGTTGTGCCAGGTTAGGAATAAGACCACGAATATAGGCCTCCATTTCCTGTACATAGGTAATTATAGTTTTTACACAAGAAATGCTGAAAAACAAACTGATAGTGGAGCACTAGTCAATCGGAACAGAGATTACAAGGTAAAAGATCATTTAAATACTTGAAGGCTTCAAGATGAAAAGACTTCATACATGAGGTTGGAGGAAACCATCTGAATCTTCATCAAGCTCACTCATATCTATTCTGGCCTGTGTAAGAGAAACCTGAAGAACAATGGACAATAAGCAGCAGGCAGGGAATACATAAGAATAAATTAAAAAGTAAAAGCAGATGATATCTGGGTTTCTTCAAACAACATTATTTTAAATCTGACATCATTAGCTAAACCCGCAGCAATCCATAGGGAACTGATCTATGACTTGCACATAATTAAGAAAGATTGCAAAGTATAGCAAAAAATTAGGATTATTTTAAAATATTAAAGAAATAAATAGACTTACTGTGCGCATCACATAAAGATAAAAAGGCAATATGGCTATTCTTCCTGACTCATCTTTCTCAAACTTCATGACGTTTGAAGGGCTGAAGAACCGTCTACATTTTGGACCTATTTGTTCTGTACAGACGGAGGCAATGTGGCAAAAATCTTCATAGTTCATCTGCAGGTTTACAAGTCCAAAACATGAGTCAAACAGTGAACAAAGCCAAGAAAAGGACAATGTCATAATTGTGAACAACAAAATAAAAATAGCTCATCGTTTTAGATTCCATGTAGCACTTCATTGAACTGAAGGAGATGATGATGGCAGAGAATATTTGACCTTTTCAGCACCAGTGGCATCATCAATAACACAATTTTCTCTTAAGCAAACCCACATGGCATCCAGATCATCAGCATTTAGCAAAAGATCAGATTGCTTCTGCAACAAAGAACGAAGAATGTGAGCAATGATTAAAGTGGATCGCTAGATGCTTAGGAACTAAAACAAAATGTCAAAGCGAGCACAGATGCCACCTTTAAAAATCGATATTTTGCTAGCCTCTGAACCCTATGACTGATGGATCCTTCTTCAGGCTTCTGAACAAAGCAAATACAAAAGCAAAGAAAAAAAGAAAGAGATCATTATGATTGAAGATCTGAATAGTAATAAAAGTAACAGATAATTTTAGTACATGCCTTCTTATAGAAAGTTGGTATTGTACCAGTTTCAGCACTTTTCTGCTGCTTCTCTTTAAATAAATCAAGCAAGATCCTCTTTGTCTCAAGCTCTACAAAGGATAGAAACTACACACAAAATTAGAAATGCGCTGACGAAACACAAATAGATTTCGATAGTAAAATAAAAGTATGAAATCTGCATTTTAACCAAAAAGCAAACAAGTCTGAAGGTAAGCATCATGAACTAATGCATATATGAGCAACTGAAGTATCAACAAGTTATGATTGCGCAACTATAAAGCTTGTAACCAAAAAATGGCCCAGTTACATAACCTTTCTCAAAGACATAAGCTTGATCCAAGGATTATAACTAAAATCCAAGCCTCATGCATTCCTAATCTCTGCTTATCAATTCAGCCAACCGAAGTTAACCCAGCTACCCGGTTTATTACTCTCAGCTTCCATAGTTCATCGCGCAGCTAAATATGCAAAATTATAAAATTTTAAACACCTATTAAACACGTTTTTAATAAGAAAGACCCTAAATATATAGTCTAGACTCAAATTAATCACAATTAAGCAAAATTACAAAAATTTTAAACACCATAAGCCTACATTTTAGTAAAAGAGAGAAACTTTGAATGTAAATTTTGAAATGTATGGATAAAAATTTATAAAGAAATGGAGAGGAGAGAGAAGAGAAAACGGACCCATTAGAGCTTCGGATCCGAGTCCGGCACCGGATCCGATATACCGGCGAAGATTTCGGACCCAAAGCATCGACGAAGCGGGCGGGATCTTCCGTTGCGTGGGGGCCTCGTGGCTCTCGCCATCACTGGACCCGCTGTACATGGTCGAGTCGCACCGATCAGGCAATCCAAGTCAATTCGCAGCAGTAAAATT
>JBBYHO010000022.1:9062457-9082681 GCA_038382025.1 Adansonia gregorii | reverse complement strand
ATATATATATATATTTTCTCATACATATTATAATTTTATTAAATATTTTTATCCCGTTAATATATTAAATAATAATAATTATTTAAAAATAAATTATTTAATAAAATATAAATTTAAATACTTAACTACGAATTTTTATTCTCTGACTACAAGTACCAATATAACGGAAGTGATCCAACTCAAACGATGAAATTACATATTAACACTTCTTTTTTTATTTTTCTTACTTTATTTCCTTTTTTCCATTTCTTCTACTTTTGGCAGAATATGAATAGAAAAAAAACAAAAGGTGCGCAAAGCATAGGACACAAAGCCAAAACTTCCTTTTGTCATCTTATCCGTGGTTTAAAATAGATTTATAAATATTAAATACAATATAAAAAAATTAAAATATAATATAAATATTTTAAATTTTACATAATAAAAATTATTAATATATATAAAAATATAAAATATTTTAAATATAATTATAATACAGTAGTAGAATAAGTAGATCTCAGTCTACGGCACATTGGCCTATTTGCAGTGAGCTTAAAAACCTGCCAAAAGAAAAAAAAGAAAAAACAATTCTTATTCCACCTATCTCAATGTGCTTTCGAACCCAACAAGTGAACAAAACAAAAAAAAAAAAAAAAAAAAAACATGAAAAAGAACAAAGTATAATGAGAGATGGCCTTGTTATTACAGCTCAGAACCCTTCCCCACCTTTTTATCACTCCTCAACCCATATGCATGAGAAAATTAAGTAATTGCATTCAAAGTCATAGAGAAAATAGAAAAGATTAAAATCTCAGACCAGCTTATCAAACCGATTATATTGAGAATTAGTATTTAGTACAGTCTAATATATGTTATAGAATTGAAAGTTTAGACAACTGTTAAGAAACCAGCAGAACTGAAATAAACAATTTAATTTAACCTATTAAACCAGATGGACCGGTTAGAGCTCCGATATGGGTTTGTTATTTTTTTCTTTTTTTTTTTGTAATTTTGTTCCTAAGCTGTTAATAATAGGTGTTTAAGAAATAAAAAATGGAGAATGTACTGACATGGAAACTGGGGAGCCTGTTATACTTGCTGTGGTATTGTCTTGTTTGTGCAGCTGTCACGGACCCCATCTTTGGAACTGCCCCCGTCCCAATCTCTCTCTTCTAAAATAGGTATCCCCGTCTTTCCTTTCCAGATCAGATGACAGAAAAGAGGCAAAAAGGAAAGTTAAGAGTTAATTCAGGGAAGAGACTTCAATTTGATACACTGATAACTACCTTTTTTATCCCCCCTCCCCCCTCAATAATTATGTCTTCCGGTGCCTGTCTAATTAAAGTTACTTCTTTTGCCTATTCATATTAGATTTTTTAATTTATATATTCGTGTAATATTCGGGTCTAATCAACATCCACTTGGTAAAATTTATACAGTTCGTATATTTTTTTCTTCTGGGTTGGCATCAAACACTGCTCTTGTTTAAGCCCTTGGAGCTTTAGGTTTGAGCTATGAAGTCGAAGAGTATTAAAAGAATCAATGCCAAATATATACCAACAAGAATTCTATCAGCATTAAGTGTTATAGGGCAATAACTTCTGGTTTCAGCTTTTATATTTGTTTCTCAGGATCACCCTCTCCACAACCACAAAAGCAAACAGGAAAACAACAAAAGGGTTTTTAAGGACAGGATGGTCTTTAGTGACATGGCTTCTCCATTGTCACTTTGATGAGATGCTTAAAACATTGGACAGTAATGTGGGGGTACTTTGACAAGCAAATGAGTTGTCTTATGATCCTCTTATTCGTATTTTTCAGCAAGCATTGAAGCTTACCAAACATCAATTTCCGAAGTTGCTACTTAAGATCAGCCAATTGATTTCTGAATACCTTGTCGGCACCAGAAGTACAAGGGGACTTGTTGGCAATTCTCTCAGATGCCCCTATGTGAATAAAGGAAGTTCAGTGTCATAAGGACCACTTGATCTCTCTGATTCTTGTTGTAGGTAATGAATGTTGGGTTCCTAAATCTGAAAACTAGTCTTCTACTTCACAATTCTATAATTGGATCATTTATCTGTTATTCTACACCATTTGATACTATGCTGAAATACGTCCGTTGATGATTCTATATATTGTTTCTTCAATCTTCAGAATCACAGGTTCAATGATCAAGTCAAGCAAGGAAGATGTCAAAGATTGCAACTATAGTTGGAGGAGCTGCAGGAGCGCTTGTATTCATGGCAGTAGCCATGGGATTCTTTTGGTTTTACAAGTCCTGTAAGAACATTTCCAATCAAACTTCGGAGACAGGCTCGTCGGATCCTTCTGCATTAAGTAAGGTTTCACTGCAATTTATGACAAGCTTTTTTGAATTGATATTTACTAATTACAGCTCAAACACTTCAGCGGAGTGGAATAGAGGAGCTGGACCCAGTTCATCAGCTGGCCAATCTTTATATGGACCACAAGGAGCAAGGCAGTTCAAACTGGAAGAGTTGGAACAAGCTACCAAGCAATTTTCTGAGAGTAATCTCATTGGATATGGAAGTTTCGGTCCGGTATATAAAGGCTTGCTTCGTGACATTGTTGTGGCTATCAAAAGACATCCAGGTGCTCCTCGACCAGAGTTTGTTGCAGGGGTATGTATAACCTGTTCTGACTTAATATAGTAGCTCATGTCTGATAGATAATCTATGTCAAGTGCATCACAAAAAGGCTAAAGACCTCTCTCAAATCCTTTAACTTGATTACTTGCTTCATAATTATGTCAACACTTAGATCCAAGAAGTAATTCCCCAAGTAACAATAAAAGCTTATTTTTGTTACTTGTAGACACTTCATGAAGATAGTTAACTGTCAAAGCTTTATTCACGTTTTTTTTTACACTATATTTAACAATGTATTTTTCGGTATTGACCACTTAATAAAGAAGCTCAACATTATCTTTCTAATAGCTCCTCCAAATTGGGACAACTCCAATAGAAAGTGACATATTTTAGAATGTTAAACAGGTAGTCTATTTGTCAGAGATTCGACATCGGAATTTGGTCACACTTCTAGGCTACTGCCAAGAAGGTGGATCTCAAATGTTGGTCTATGAATATTTACCCAACGGCAGTATGTGCAATCATTTGTATGGTATGATTCATAATTAACAACATAGATTCTTTTATGATCATCGATACAAGACATCAATGTTCATTTGTTTGTTTGACAGATACCAGACAAGAGGCTCCAACTAGACTAGAGTTCAAGCAGAGGTTATCAATTGCTCTGGGTGCAGCTAGAGGTAAACCTAAACGAAAACTTATGGAGAATATTGGAATAATACAAATTTCAAATATGTTTATTGAATGCAGGTTTATGCCATTTGCATGGCCTGAAACCTCCTTTGATACACAAGAACTTCAAAACGGCCAATGTCTTAGTTGATGAGGACTTCATTGCCAAGGTTGCAGATGCAGGGGTCTCAATGTTACTCAAAAAGATAGAAGAAGCAGGTCCATCCTACACGTCTAGCATCGATGTTTTTCGAGATCCAGAGTAATTTGATTTCTTCTGATCTCATTTTAGTTACTTTTGTTTAAAAGAAAAATTCACCAATGTACTTGGTTTGTCCTGTGCATCAATGACAGGGTGGAAGTCTCAGGGAGCTTTACAGAAACGAGTGATGTTTACAGCTTTGGGGTGTTTCTTTTGGAGCTCATAACTGGACAGCAGGAGGCTGTGCTTATCAATTACCAAGGATCCAATGAGAGCTTAATTCAATGGGTAAGCAGACTTAGTACCTTGGTTTAGTACGAGAATTTTTTTATTCATTTTGGACTCACAAACACAGATCTTCAGAGAGATTTGGTGGGCTCTACTTTGGTGCTTTGTCAGATATTTAGGATAAGGGTCAATTTTTGGGACCATTCCCTGCAATATAGGAATAACTTATGTTATTGTTACCTAGACTTTTCATTTTTCCTGAAGCGCACTAATATTTGACACATATTTGGATATGGGTTTTGGGTATGATATTCCAAATATATATAAAATAGAGGGAAAAAAATGAGCATAGCTTATCAAACACATGCTTGCATTCGACACTTACTCTTTGAGTTCAGGTAACATAGGGAATAACTAAACGATGAAACACACCATGAATTTCTGCTAAAGCTATAAGATAAAGTTTTATGAATGTAGCCATGGAGAAAGAGGTTTAGATTTGGTTTCCTAGCTTATGAATTTGAAGGAAGCTGCTGCTTTCTAGTTCCTACATACTTGCTCCTCATTTTTTTTTTCTCTTCCCCCTATGCTATTAAGCATTCATAGCTTCATGCATGAAAACACTGTTCAAACTATTTTCACCAACTTCTTTGAAGGTACAATCACGGTTGAGTTCCAATGATTTTGTGGACCATCGACTAGTTGGAAGCTTCACCATGGATGGCATTAGGGATTTGATCAAGCTGACACTCAAATGCATGAGTTTTCCTGGAAAGGGGCGGCCAATTATGAACATGGTTATGCTTGAACTTGAACGAATCCATGAAAAAGAGATGGAAATGACAACAGTTAGAGGTGAGGGTAGTGCAAAAATTACTCTTGGTAGTGAGCTATTTGCTTCAAAATAAAGAGGGGATGGGGGGGGGGGGATCCCATTGGAATCTATTGTTAAGCTTGAGCCAAGCTTAGGCTTGCAAAAAATATTTAAGAAAAAAAAAACATTTGAACTGTTTATAAGGTAACTGGCCAGGTAGGGGTAGTTCAAGCTGATGTAAAGGAATGGAAATGTAATTATGGGTTTGATTTTTCAAATGATGCAATGATAATATTAATATATCAAGCAACTTATGAACTTTTTTTTAACTGAATTTGTTCCAACTAGAGACAAATCAATTACAAGAATTGCTACAACAAGATTCACTTACTGCTCATGATAGGAACCATTCAAGCTGAAAAGACCAACCAATAAATTTCATAGCAACTCTAGGGAGGAAATTCTGCACAATTATCATAATCAGCACAGAGAGAGTCATCATTCCGTAAAGGAAAATGATAACTAAGTAACATAAAATATGATTCAAATAAATGAAATTCAATAGATCTGGGGTTTAAATCCTCACATTTATAATCCTTCCCATTATTCTCGGGCTCCAACTTTCTTTATTTCAAGAGATATAACTTATAGATTGACTTCTTATTCTAATTTCTTAATAACTCTGCCACCTTAGTCTTTGTTTTGGGCGTCAATGCGTCCAAAAGCTCCTGGCTATGGTGCATTTCGCAACAGTTTCTTCCCCTTGCTAAATTTGCCTGTGAAAGAACCACCAGGCCAACAGTAGGCAAACATGTCGAAGTTCCTAAATAAAAAAGACCAAAAATTTTTACCAACTTAATAATAAGAAACAACTAGATCACGCATAGTATTAAATGTTATATCCATATATCCATTTGGTCATGTCTATGTATTTTTCCAAAGCTTTGCAATGCTGTTTAGGAAATTAAACAACTTCACTTTTTTTGGGGGGGGGGGGGGGGATGTTTGAAAACGCCATTGAAACTGAACTTGCCGGTCCATTTTAATTAAGATGACTGCCCCTTCATGAAGTATGCTAAAACTTCCTTTCAGTCTGAAAAGGCAAAGGGATCTTATAGCAAATAAAATGTAAAATTGAAATGGTTCATAAATGGCCCCTGCCTGTCTCAAAATGCTGTGAAAATAATTTTTGAAAGGGGGGTTGCAAGTAGATCAAATCATTGCAACAGAGATCGATAGAGATCGGCAAAGACAACGATTATGACAAACCCTTCAACCCCCCTCCCGCCCCCCTGCACACACTTTTCATTTCATTCGTAAGCAGTGGGGACCATGTGCTGCTGATCATATCCCTTAAAATCAACCCTGAGGGGTGATGATTTTGAAATGACTCGACAGCAGAATCCATTGGTGAATCCTTGTAAGCTTACATTATTGATCATCTGTTACACTTCTACATTATTGGTGAATCCTTTTTCTATAAGTGAACCAAAAAAAAAAAAAGGAAGCAAATAATCAATATTTGATCTATCTATGACCAATGACCATGTCCTATGCAATCACATTATGGTATCTTTTGTATTGGCAATGCTTTTAGTAGATCTTTGGTTAAAAAACAAACCCCTTGGTCTAATTTTATCAATTAATTAAGTCCGTCCCTTTATTTTTATTATATTCGAATAAGTTTTAATCTTCTAATTTATTATCAAATAAATATTTAACTTCTAATTTATGTTTAAAGAAATTTTTAACTCTTAATTTAATACCAAAATCAATCTTTCATTAATTTATTTGAATACAAATTAAAGCATAAAGAGTTATTTGTGTATAATAAAAGTATAAAAACTTATTATTTTTTTTAAAAAAATAATAATTTGAAAGCTTTTTTCTATGAGCTAACAATTAATTCCTTTTTTCTTTTTGTGGGGTACTTTCTTATCAATCTCAATTCATGTTGCTTTCTTCAATAGCAAATTCTGTTTCCCCTTATGTCATTTGTTAATATTTAAATTTATCATGATTTTTTATTTCTTGACAATCGATATGAAAACTTACGAGACAAAACTGATCAGAGTCATTGGAATAGGTGCTCCGATCTCAAGTCAGTATTTCCCAATAAATTGAAAGACAATATAAATGACTAAATTAAAAAAATTAAAAGAGAGAGAGAGAGAGAGAGAGAGAGAGAGAGAGAGAGAGAGAGAGAGAATATATATGCAAAACATATATGTAATCTGATTGGCAAAACATCATTAAATATAATGTGTAGAAAACTGGAGTTGCATCGAACCAAACATAACACCAAATGATTCCTTGGCTGCCTTTGCCCCTACGAGTCAGGACGGAAGGGGTCCATAAAAGATTTTACATAACCCCACTAAAATCCTTTTCCTTACCATCAATTTCAACCGACCTTCAATTTTCATTATATTATTATATATTTATCCATGTTACAGTGTAAACAAGATACTCCTAATTATTCAGATTTGACTCAAAAAAATTCAAATTCGATTTAATTATGGTTAAATTGAGTTTGAACTTGAGTTGCTCGAGTTATTAAGCATATTGAATTTAAATATTTTAATATTTGACTTGAATTATTTAAAAATTTAATTGAATTTTTTTTCTTTTTAATTAGTAATGAAAAATCTTAATTCAATACAAAATAATTGAGTTTGAAATATAATATAAAAATTAAACTTATTTTTATTAAATAAACGAATCTAATTAAATTAGTTTGGGCACTGAAATAATAATTCTTTTTAAAAAATAGTTATCACCATCTTCATTTTTTATCGGTATTACAAATTTTGCCGGAGTGAAATTCAAAGTAAATAAATGTGTTCTGCTATGGAAAAAAAACCCAATATAAAATGATTTAGCTTTGAGAAATTGGGCCTTCACCCAATAGTTTAAAATCCACAATTTGGGCCTTCGCATTAACAGTAAGGACACGTGGCTGATAATCCATCGCCATATCCACCTTTAAACCCTCTCAAATATCATTTAGAACAGGTTTAAGCTTTTCGATTCTATTATGGCGAAGCTTTCCTTAAAAAATGCTCCCCTTCCAATTGAAGTGCAGATGTTAGACATCGATAAACATAATTACGAAAATATCTTGATATGTTTACTTTAAGAAAATAAAGAGTTTGAGTTATGTAAGTTTTAACTAATGTTATACATATTGATTAAAGGTATAAACGTGATATTTGTGCTCGTAAATTATTCGAATTTGGCTTAAAAAAAATCTTGAATGTGGCTTGATCATTGTGGAGCTTGAGCAGGTTAAATTTGAATATCTTAATATTTGACTTCAGTAGCTTATGAGTCTAATCGTGTTTTTTTATTATTATTAAAAAATCTCTAATGAATTTGAATTCAAACTCGAGCAAAAATACTAGAGTTTTAAGTCGAGAATAAGAGTTTAACTCATTTTTATTAAATAAACAAATCTAATTAAGCAACTTTGAATAGTTCAATTTATCTCCGATCAAGCTTAAATTTTAAAAGGGAAATTCGAACAAAACTTAGAACTTCAAATTTTTAGTTGAGATCAAGCTTTTTACAGCATGAACTTAGCTCAATTTTAGCACAGCTCTAATTCCGAATCCACAGAGCATTCAGTCTTCGGATAAAGCCAGAACCACTGCCTTCACCCAAGAGGCTAGAACTGGCGCCTAAATATTCATGTGCAACAAATAAGGCGATAATATGCAAGCAGATCATTAAGGTGCTGTAAATTCTTTCGAGAGATGATGACAAGGGGCTCCATGAAATTTGGTGGGATTTGCTCCCGATACCGAAAAGATTGCAGTTCTTGATGCTATTTGTTGCTTCAAAATGTTGTCCAATTTGTTGTGCGAACTGGATAAGGTAACTGCATTTGCAATTTTTAGTTTCAAAGAACTTGAGATAATGCTTTCTCTTTAAGTAAGAATCATTTCTTTTTCTCTTAATTTTCCATGTTAAGGGTAATAATTTTCATTATGTGAAGAAGGATTAGATTATACTAGTGTATAACTAAATCAGTTTTAAATATTTTTATAGTTTTATATAATTTTTATTTGTTTAATCCGATCATTAAATTTTATATTCTGTTCATGTAAATCATGTATAATGAGTTTTAAATAAATTTAAAAAATTTAAAGATTTATTTAATATTTGTATACTAGCTTTTGTAAACACGTGCAATTACGTGTTAAATTCTTTTCATAGTGATATCATTTGGAAAAACATATGAAAGAAAATTAAAAAAATAATATGTAAAAGGAATGATTAACATTGGATGTAAGAACTATTAAAACCACTCACGACTACATATCATGGACATACAAAGCAATTCTCGAAAGTGATTTTGTTATTTTTTGTATTGATTAATTTACTTACAAACATAAACATTTGCCTTAAAAGAAAAGGAATTTATAAAAGAGTTTATTGAGTTTGATGTTATCAAGTTAAATAATAATATAAGAGTATTTTTATTTTTTATATTTTTTATATAATATATTTTAAAAAATAAGTTGCTTATTTTTCTTAAAAGATACCATAAATAATTTTATTTTCTTTCAAAATATTTTATTTTTCAAAAAAATAATCACTGTGAATGTACATATTTCTAGTATTCATGTACTTATCTCGTATGAAAGTAAATTATATAATGAATCATTAGTGACCCTTTCAAATTGAAATTGGATTGTATACATTTTTTAAAATATATATATATATTTAAGAAAAATAGTATTACACGTAATAATATTAGATACGATAGAATTATACAATATGAAAATGATATAAAAAATAATTAAAATACGATATGACATGAAAAAAATTAAAAAAATATAACATGAATACTCAAATATTTTAAAATTTATATAATATAAATTATTTAAAATTTAAAATTTATATAAATATAAAAATATTAACTATAATTATGATAATATATATATATATAAATATGATAAAGATACGTAACTTTTTAGATCAAAATACTATA
This sequence comes from Adansonia gregorii, assembly GCA_038382025.1. NCBI lineage: Eukaryota > Viridiplantae > Streptophyta > Magnoliopsida > Malvales > Malvaceae > Adansonia > Adansonia gregorii. The sequence continues at coordinate 9,073,175 of JBBYHO010000022.1, read as the reverse complement.
ATACAAAAATAAACATTGGCACATATTTTAAAAATATTTAAAAATAATAAAATAAAAATACACATGAAATAATAAAAAAAATTGAAGGGAACGTAAGAAATATGCAAGTTGTATACGGGAGCAAATCTCGTGGTCTGTGGCCTAAATCGAGGACCAAGGACAGTTTCAGTATCAGCCATCCAATCTCAATCGAACCGTTCTCCGTGAATCTTTGACCAAACCCTTTCCTTCACCGTCCTAGATTCGCTTTCACTGTATTTCATCATTCTCCCTCACGATTAAACCTAACTGTCTATCAAACCTCGTATCCATCACGTGCTGTTTCCTCCGTGATTTACTTCGGCCCCTGTTTTTTGACACGTATGGATTGTGCCCCTCCCCCAATCGTCTTCCCGTTATCATTCCGCCGTAAGGACTGCTCCGTGCGCTCGACACGTAACTGCACGGGGTTCTGAGGGATTAAAACGGGATGACTTGGCAACAGTACCACGTGTCAAATCGTGCATGCTACATAGACACGTGTAGTAGAAGCAGACTTTGGTGGCCTACGAGGTTACGTGGTTTAAAAGTATTGGTTGACTTGTAACAGGAGGCGCTTGGAATCCGCTTTTTCTCTTACGCATCAATTTATTTGACAATTCCCCTTTTTTTCTCATTTTTCACGAGTCATAAATTTGAAAATTGTATTCTCCGTTATAATTCATCCTAAACTCTATTATAATTGCTTTTGTGGGGTTAATTTTAGACGAGGGTTGCATTATTTATTTAAATTTTAAAAAATAAATTTATATAAAAAATTAAATTTATTTAGAAAAAAATTAACTTTTAAATAAAAAATTTTAAGTTTAAGTATAGCTCGGTCCAAATGAAAATTTTTAATTATAAAATTTATATTTTATGATATAATTTTATATATTTTATAATAGTAATTATAATTTTATTTTATTTACTAATTTATCAAAATATTTTTATAATAAAAATCATATCATACATTTTAAAAAGAATATTAACAAAAAATAAAAAAGATATTTCATTATTTAAAGTTCAATTAAAAAACATATTTTAAAAAAATTAAAAAAATAATGTAAGAGAGCCTGAACAAGTTTGAAGTATCTAATTACAAATATAAATGAGCTTTGACAAAAAAATTTACCCATATTTTGGATCGAGCAGGGCTTGAGAAGGCTTATAATGTATTATATCTTGTACAAGCCCAACTCGAACCTGACTTAGCCCATAAACAAGTCTAGCGAATTTATACGGTCTCATTATATTTCAATTTTAAAATCAAAGTTTAAGTTAATTGATTAATATGATTATTTTTAAAAAATTAAAATTTAATAAGAGATTTAAATTACACGATAGACTTGTCCATTGGCTGGGCAGCTTGTCCGACCTAGTAAGTCCAGTCGAGCCTCGGCTTAGGCTTGCATTTTCATGTTTTGGCTGGCTTGGCCTCAAATAGTATTTTTATATTAAAATAATATATTTTTATTTAAATTTAATTATAAAATATATAAATAATAATAAATAATAATTTTTAATTAAATAAAATAGTGAAATAAGCTTAACTCAACGAATCAAGCCAAAAAAGTCCAGAAATGAATTTCAATTTTTTTTTGCAAGCTATGACCTAACTTAAACTATGCACACCTTTATTACACGATTATCAATCTCTATGTTAATCCTTAAAATATGATTTTTTTTTATAAAAAATATTATAACTCAGTTCTTTTTAATAATTGGTTATATATAACGGTCAACTATGATGGGCGATTATTCTCATCACACTAAAATCACATTTGAAAATAAAAAATCATTGAACTTGAGGTTCAAATCTTTTTTGACCATATTCGTATAATATTTTTGCACTAACCCGAACTTAGATCTATAGTATGTAAAAGTTATATATATATATTATGGCTTAAATATAGAAAATGCCCCAAACTTTATAATAATCATCTAAGCTCCTATCGATTTATTATAATTAATTAAGGCATCAAACATTTATTTTTACCCAATTAAATCTTTGTTCGGACAAAATTTCGTTAAAGTCCATCATCAATTTTGTTTCAAGCAAGGACTTAATTGAATGAAAGTAGATGTTTGGAGACTCAAATTGATGAAAATAGATGTTTAAGGAATCAAATAAATAAAAATAAAAATAAAAATTCGAAAGTTTTAAATGATTGTTTAATTTTATTTAAGGAATTTTTTTATACTTAAAGCCATATATTATCAATTAGATAAAAAATAACCAATAAGTATGATGGATAATTAGTGCAAAAGCTCCTAGGTGTTTTTTTTTTCAAATGAATTAATCTAAATAATGTTATTGCCATTTGATCATCCCTTCATCACCTAAGGTAGTAGGGGCAGCTAATAGTCTGGTTAATTGATTAAATTGATGAAAATTATTTTTAATAAGTTTATTCCGTTCGTTTAACAGATTTCGGTAAGATTTAGTTACGTAAATCAATTTAGATAAGTTTATTCGATTAGTTTATTTTTTAAATCAAATTAATTGAATAAATTAACACCTAATTAAAAAAATAAATTATACATTTTTACTTATATTAACCGTACCAAACCTAATTTTTTAACCTAACATAAAACTATATTATCTAATTTCATAAACCCATGACAAAACCCCAAATTAACTAAATCAAATAAATTAATTTTAATTTTTTATATAAAATTGTACCAGTTTAATTAATTTTTTTAATTTTAATCAATTTACTTAAATTTTAAAATTTTAAAATTTTAAAAATCTAGAATGAACGCTTATTGTAGGATTTCTTTAGAGCTAAGCAATATGATTGCTTTAGTGGAAGGCCACGAGCGTGTGTTTGACTGCTTGACTAGCCAAGAAAAGGAGCCTAAACAACTAAACCAAAAAGGTCCGGAAAGAAAAAAAAACCACCGAAAATGGGACAATTTTTATGATAAAAACTAGCTTTGGGTTTTTGGTTTTTTTTTTTTTTTTTCAAGTCAAAGTCCAAAGTTTTAAGAAAGAAACTCATCTTTTCCCCTAAATCCCGGGTTACCTTTAATACCAGAAAAATAATAAAAGTTGGGTTTTTTTTTGGGAGAATGTGCATAATTCTGAATCTGATCTGACCCCCCAAAAAACCAAAAGGCCAAGAATGTGAAGGAAAACTTCAAAGAAAAAAAAGGGAATCAAATCAACAATTGATACAAAGTGAGAGAGGCCCCTACATCCATCTGATTTTCATTGTCTAAGACAAAATCAATCTTCTTCTACTGAAATCCAGCTAGAAAAAAAATTTTTCTAGTTAAGCTATTTAGATTGTTTCTAGTGAAAAAGTGAGCAACTTTTATAATTTTTTTTAAATAATAAATTTTAAAGATATAAATATTTATTTTATATCTTTTTATTATTACTATATTATCTCACATTCACTCTTTGGATGAAAGAAAAAGAAACGTTTTAATATATATATATATATATGAGTAGCTTTTATTCAATGTAATTTATATAGTTTTTGTTTCAAGAGAATAATCATTTTTTATAAATGTGATAATTTTTTAAGAAATAAGTAGGGGTGGTTTTTTTTAAAATGTTAGTGAGTAAAAAAGTGGTATTTTTTTAGATGATCTGAAATATTTTTATAAAAAAATATGTTATATAAAATAATTAAAAGACATAAAATGTTCTAATAATAATTTATAAAAAAATTAATTTTTTATTATTTTTAACTAAATCGGTATCACTTGATTCAATGATATAAATTTTAATTTTGAGATTTTTGATAATTTTTTATTAATAAAAAATTTTAATAATAATATAAATTTACAATTTAAATTTTAATATTTATAATTTTTTTTTATATTTTTCAATCGTTAACTTTTTTTTAATAAAAAAATTGAGTTTGATTTTGTCAAATCACAGCCCTTCTCCTTGCATTCCAACTGGCCTCACATCTTTTCAGAAAGAGGCTTGACTAAGCTTTCTTGTCTTCAAATGGTAACAGCCACAAGAAACCTTTCATGCAAAGTAAGGTATAATATAATGAGGACCTCATTTTCACGGAGAAAAATAGAAGCTTTTTCTTGGTCTTTTTTTTTTGCATGTGGCATTTTCATTGGAAAAAAAACATGCCCTTTCTTGGTCTAAAAATACAAGGAAGAAGAAAAGATGTTTTCCTTGGTCCAAAAACATGTAATTTGGATTTTACCCTTTGATTCTGGTTAATAAAACACTTATGAGAATGGTAAATTAATAGAGATTTGGCTTCTAGTTAAAAAGATTGTAATCTGAAAATTAAAAAAAAACTATCGATTTATACTTCGATATTTTAAAAACCCTTATATTTCATTGAATAAGACCTTACTTAAATTTTCTTTTAAAAAAAAAAACAAAACTAATAAGGAAAAAGACAAACTTCTTGATAATCTTTTATTCGTATGTATATTGGTGCACATGTGATCAAATATTATGATCCCATGTTCTAAACGACCATTGCTGATTTAAGATATTGTAAAATGAAACAAATCCCACATTTATTTGTTGCTTCAAGTCTTTAGTGGAGGAGTCAAGGGTCATAGATTCTAATTCCATAGATATATATATTGTCATTCTTAAAAGAAATGAAAATGATTAATTTAAGTAATTGAAAACTCAAATAATATTAGTAAAACTTGATGATGTGCCATTCCTTTAGCTCTTATTTTAGTTCCCATCATTTAAATATGCTTCATTTTTTTCCACATAAAATTTATTTGTTCCATTATTATTCAATTAGGTTTAGGGGATAATAATGAGTAGTGGCAAAGCATTTGTAGAATTGGGAAAATGCTGAAAACAAGAAAAGGGGTTGACCCATTTGATTATGATTAGTTTTTTTTTCCCCTTTTTTTTGCCATTCCCAATGCTATCTAGGCATGTGAAACCCAAATTTAATTGAAATTAAAGAGGATATTTTTAAATTGGAACTGCCAAATAAATTTTTATAAATTGCTTTTGTTTGGACATTTTAATCCACCTTTGCTTTTAGAATTTGTTTCTTTTTAAGCCTTATTGGATTACCCTTTTGACTAAAGCCTCTTTTCTTCTTGCTTTTTTGGAAAGATAAGTGACAAAAGAATGGAAGTTCCCTATATTTCTCATAGACCAGATTTTGCTGAATTCTTTGTTAGAACGACAATCTGTAAAAGAAAGCTTTCAAGGAGCTCGAAAATGTGTGGAAATGACCCACCATCTTTTTCTGTCCCTTTTCTTTTATATATTTTGGTACAATGGAAATTGTGGCCCTAGAATAAAGAAAGAAGTCGTAAAGAATGTAATTCAAATTTTAAACTTATTAAATATTATTTATTAAAAATAATATGAATTAATTGAATTAAGTTACAAAATTTTTTCTCTAATTTCAACTTCCAAACTCCATCTCCAAGTTAATTACAATGTTATCTTTATTAGTTTATTCTCTCGAAACACATATTCTTAAAATCATCCCCCCTCCCCCCCCCCAAAAAAATCTAGGCTCCAAACAACGCTATAATATATATATATATATGTATATATGGATTTTATTAATGGATTCCTTAGGCACTATTTAAGGTTAATTAAGTTTTTATTTAAAGTATATTTTTGCATGAAATGCAATAATTGACATTTAATTTCATGAGTTTCAATGCATTAAAAAAATGTATTACTTAATATAATACTTTTAGAGAGTAAAATCATATATATATATATATATATGTGTGTGTGTGTAGTTAGTACGGGTGCCCATGACCTTTCAACTCAATAATATTTTCGTTTTGAGTACAATGAATGGTTAAAAACTTATATTTCGAGTTTTTGAACATAACAAAGATTGTATAAATAAAGTGATTAAATGTACAATGTAATGTAATCCAACTTAGTTACATGAATTAATGTGGAAATAATATTTTGGCCTTTCTCCCTGGCTCCCCGCCCCCCATCAAATCAACTAGCCATAGCATTAATGCAACACCATTTTTGTACCATATAAAGACCAAGGTCAACCTCTATAATAATCAAATTTTTACATAATGATAAAGTTTAAAACCGTGTATTTTGGAGGCTATATATAATGACAAATAGAAACAAATCAAAGGGTTTTGACTTAATGGGTCATTGGTGAAAGGACCCTTTTGGTTTTTGTACTCTGTTACTGGAATTGCTTCCATGTTACATGACAATGGAGCCTTAAAAAATATATATATCTTCTTTTTTTCTTTTGGATTTTTTGCTTAGAGATAATCTTAACTACTCCCTTTGAAAATAATGAAGCAGACAAAGATCAATTTCTAAGTTAATATCTGATTGATTAATTTTGCTCAAAATGTGGATTCACATGCCTAAATCCAGCAAGTTTAAATCCAAGCTGCGGTTTTCCTGTTTCTGGTTTTTATAAACTTAAGGCATCCTACCATTCAAGTTCAAGCCATATCTAGTTCTTACCAACCACTCAATCATAGTCTTATGGTTTTCAATTTAAAAAATGAGATCTAAATCTTACTTTTTGAGTAAAAACATCTTTAATTAATCATTGAATTAAATATTCGAATCAAAACTATAAGACTTCTACGATATTTTTACAGATTTATTAGAACCAATAATTAACCTAGTAAAACTGAGGTTACACGTGATTTGATCATAGGGTGATAATTTTTTTTCTTGATATACTTAAATTAACCTCAGTAGCTTACATTGATCTGATGTAATATTTGCATCATTACAAACGATAATGTAATCCTTATTATAATTATACAACACATGGTAAACTGCCGGTGTTTTCAATGCAGAAACTAATTATGTATCAGTTTAATTTGAGAAGATTTTAGACATTGATTAAAGAATTCGATAGCAACACCTAGGGAGCGTTCGAGTTTTTTTTTTTTTTTTTTAATTCAGAAAAATAAAAGATTCAAAATTTTCTCTTTAAGCATGAATTGCGTATCAGTAAGTATTGAACCAAATGTTTGGGTATTTCATCATTTGAATGTTAATTTAATCATTAAAAAATGATAGAATTTTTGCAGTAATAAGACTCAAAGGGTGATTAATTCATCGTCATTAGAAGATTTTTTTGTTTAAAAAATAAGAAATTCAAATTTTGCTCTTTAAGTATGAAACAGTGCATCAATCTATACTGAATTTAATACTCGAATATTTCACCATTTGAAGGTTAATTTAATTATTAAAAGAAATTTGTATATATATATATATATATTTTTTTTTTTTGGTAATTGTAGGACTCAAAGAATGGTTAATAAATTATCATTTGAAGGATTTTTTTTCCATTAAAAAAAATGAAAGTTGATGTATCAATAAATTCCGAACTAAATGCTTTGGATATATTCCATTATTTTAAGGTTAATTTTAACCTTTTATTTTGAACATTATAATTTCACTAATAAGGAGTTGAAGCCCCATATAATTATTTGAGCTTAATGAAGGACCCCTGAACTTAATATATATATATAAATTATTTTATATATAGTTAGTGGAATTTTTAAATTTCACAAATAAAATTAAAATGACTACACATATTCTTTAAATATAATAAAAAATTAATTAAAAATAAATTATGGCATAAACTCTTAAAGTTAAAAAGCTTAAAACATTTGGTATACCAAATATTAATCTATATATATATATATATATCCTTAAAGACTTAAAAGTAAGTAAAAAATATCAGATCATAAAATACTAATTTTTAATTTCAGTAATCAAATTAAACTCAAAAAACTTCGAATATGTATAAATATTTATACTTATATATATATATATAAATATATAGTAGAAAAAGGTGGGCTGGTCATCCAGGGAATGACAACTGCCAATGTCCTTTTCTTTATCATCTCAATCTTCAAATCACTCTCTTTAAAAGACTTCCCTGCACTTTAAAAACTCCTCACGCTTCCACTGGAAAAACACCATCTCTCCCTTTCCCCCCCTCTCTACATTCTCAACTGCGGCCTATACCTCTCCTTAGCGGCAACGTTGGCCTTTAATTCTCTTACAAATAACAATACATATATATATATATATATATATAGAAACCACTCCCCATTACTATGTCTACATCAAAAAGCTTGGATGAAGCTTTTGGATATGAAGCTATCCAAACCCAAGCTGGTTTTGCTTTGCTTCAGAGGAACACTGCCCCACCTCAATCTAGTGAAAGGAGAGGCCGAAGAAAGCAAGCGGAGCCTGGGAGGTTTCTGGGTGTTAGGAGGCGGCCTTGGGGTCGATATGCCGCGGAAATCAGGGATCCTACGACCAAAGAAAGGCATTGGCTTGGCACATTTGATACTGCTCAAGAAGCAGCTCTTGCTTATGATCGAGCTGCACTTTCCATGAAAGGGACCCAAGCTAGGACAAACTTCGTTTACTCTGACAACACTGCTAATTTCCATTCCCTTTTGTCTCCCTTTGGTGTTCATGGGGCCTTTTCACCAACTTCACATCAGTTTCTTACCAGCTCCGATCAGTTGTCTCAACCCAAACGAGTAACCAGCGTTATTCACAACAGTGAAACTCATCAGCCTGACATTTTTTCCCACAGCAAAACCCCCATCCAACCTCATAATAATGGCGCCCCATCTTCATCAGCTGATGAAACTACTCCATACGGGTCAGTTGATGATAATGGTTTCTTTTTCTCTAGTGATACTAACTCGGGTTACTTGGCCTGCATTGTTCCTGATAACTGCTTGAAACGTCCTTCCACTCCAACCAGCTCAAACGTTTCAAACTTCTCCTCCATGAATCAAAACTCCCTTGAAAACCAATCAGATTCTGATAAGTATGCTCTTCCTCCTAACATACCTAGCTTGCCTTTCCCTAAGTCTAATCACATTGAGTTCCCGGCTTTTGATGAACTCAATCAGGGTTATTTTTGGAGTGACCAGCAATCATGGGAAATGAACTCTAACGAACTCTCAGCTATAGTCAACCCTCCGATGATGATTGAAGATGGATGCATGGGGGCTTTTTATACTAACAATGACAATCCTAGCAACTACAACATGATTCCACAACCCACTCCTTCAGAAACTTGCTCTCCTTCTTCAATGCCTCCTCTCAGTGATGCGGTCGAGTACTTCGGGTATTCACTTTTCTGATGAGTTCCTTAAAAGTACTGCATCGATCATCTATCAGCAGTGAAGTGTACTTTGCATGCAATTTGCTATTATCTAAATGTCGTTTTCAGGTTGTCATTGTAATTAAACTTTTTTATTGAGTTTTTCCTCGTTTGTGGCAGAAATTAAGGGGTTTTCGGGGAATGTTCACCTTAACTTTGCCAAATCGAATGAAGTTATATTTGAAAAGCAGCTTTTAAGTAATTTTTTTTTTCATCAGGAAAAAAAACATAAGTAAACATGACAACATTTGAAAATGGTCTGTCATGCAGTACCCAACATTGAAGTAGAAATCAATTAATGTGGGACTGCATGATTGTCTGTCTCTTTGCGGCTACTTGCCCTACTTTTTTCTCAACAACCCTAGCTCTTACACAAAAATGCATGTAAACACCTAGGTCTCTCCAAGATGGAGGATTCATTTCACTATTAATGTTTACAGCTAGCTGTTACCTTAATTATTACATTGCGATTTAACGTTGATTTTATATGTTTTCCGAGATCACTGTTTGAGAGATAAAAAAATTATAGATTTTAAAAATTTAAATTATAAATTTGTTGAATATTATTTTTTAATAACGATTTTATGAAATTTCTAAATTTAAAAGTGATTTTACGAAATAATTAAATTGAAATTTCATATTTATATTTTGATACTTCCACCATTATAAAGTTCAAAACTCAAACTTGGAGAGTATATTGCTTTTTTTTAATAGAATCCATGAGTCCGGAATCCCAACATTATGGGAGCTAGGGAGAAAGAAACCTGAAGCATATAGTTTAGATCCGCAAATGTCAGCAAAGTAGAAAAAGTTCTTAGCTAATTAATTATAGCTGCTCAGTTTAAATGCATTTAGGCGCAGTTAGCTGAAAAGGTGTTCTAAGATAGAAGATTGGCATTTAAACATCAGTTTTGTCAAAGTACCCTGGAGAGACGGTAATAAAACAAGAAAAAAAACCTAATCTTTTGCACATTTGCAAGGATTACTTTTGCCAATTGCTAGACAAAAATCTTAATGGGAAAGTGGACTGATTTGTTTGTTTTCGACTTTCAGCAAAATCTGACTCTATGTCTAGTACTCGGCTACTCGCAATTAGTTTTAGTTTTTATCATTAGGCTGATGTCATGATATCAGGAGGAGTCATAATCTTATGTACTAGATTTTAGAGATTGATTCGAGATGTAAATATTCATATCATCGATTCAATTTTTATAGACAAAATTGTGAGACCTAATATAAAAAAATGAATAAACCTTACAAGTTGACGTAGGTTGTGACACCAAGCACTTCCTGCTGCTTCACATGACCAGGAAAGTTAAATAGAAACCCTTTTCTTCCCTTCTCCCTTTAGTTTTCCTTATTACCCAAAGAATTTCGGAGCCCGAAAGGGTTGTAAAAATGGGTAACAACATGCAAAGAAGTAGCAATCTAATTATCTGAATCCAAGGAGAAAGTAATGGCGGCACAAAACTTGGCCAGAATCAGAGTAAATATGATTAGAGAATTAAAGGGTTTCACATCTATGAGTGGAAGGAAAGACTATGTTGAAGAAAATGGATTGATGATACACATCTAAAA
>JBBYHO010000022.1:9021250-9037466 GCA_038382025.1 Adansonia gregorii | reverse complement strand
AATCAATTTATAACATCTTGTTACCGGCCGGATACACTCATAATCTTAGGCTAATGCACTTTTTTCGCAGTCAGCAAGGTCGATAATTTATATATATATATATAATGGAACATTAATTTATTAATATTGTTATACCTCCACGTAGATTCCTCCACGCACGGGCGATCACCAAGGAGTACCATAAAGCCGATCACCCAACAACACCTGACAATAATGTGACCTTTCTGACAACGATTTAAATGCAAAGTTGACATCTACTGAATGACGACCGATTGACGGAGCCGAACGTTAAGCACCATAGCTTGACACCTAGCTCGGCGCTGGTCATATCACTACCAAATCACCTGACACAATGTCTCCAAACAACTTCTATAAAAGGGGCAAGCATGCCCAAAGGTAAGGATTCGATTCCCAAAAACACATACACACTATTATACAAAGCATCATTTTGACCTAACCATTGGAGAGGGCTCTCAAAGCTGAAACTCCGGCGTCCTCCTGACTCTTTCTGTATTGCAAGGTCTTGCTCAGCTTTCGGTACCTGTGAGGAAAGCATCAACAAATATCAAATATTTGTTCATAATATTCCACGCTTAAAACTTGGAAAAGAGAAATTATATTGCATAGGCATTAACTTGATTATTTTTGTAAAGGAGATAATTTTAATAAGTCAATAATTTTTTTAATACTAATGAAGATTACATTGAGACAAATAATAGTGAATAAAACAAAAATTATCAGGGATAATTATTTCATATGGTGTTGGCAGTGAAAAGAACTCTACAAACGAGTTTCGTGAGTGATACATGTCTCATTTATTTATTTCATGTTTATAAATATATTCTACATGACACATGATGTAATTTCATGAACCCACTTATGGATTTTTTTTTTCAATATTAGTGTATAAAATAATTATCCAATTATCATACCTTTTTCTTATTTTATTTTATTTTTATTTAATTATATATTTTTTGAATGATTGCACACAAAGTAACTTTTACGAATTCATTGATCTTGTCATTAATATGATACATTTAATCCTTTCATTCTCAATAAATTATGGAATATGATCAAACCGCAATATTGTTCATATATATGAATTAAGAATTGATCCTACATTCCAAATATCTTTAGTACTTTATTCTCAAAATCAATGTAAATGACCTAATTCCATCTTATTTTAATAAAAGTTAGACACAGTCCTAACAATATATTATAAATAAGCAAAGCATTCTAGATATTTAGCTTTTTATTCTATTCTCCAATGTAGCCAAAATCCTCTCTCAAGAATAAAAGTTCCAATTTATCTCACCACAATCACCATTGAAATATATATACTCCAAAAACTTTAATATACCCAATGAGTTCAATCTTTTAACTATTTAAGTAATTAAGCATTGTGGAGAACAAGTTCATGTACATAAGAGGGGGGCCGCATTTATATAATTTAATTTGAGGATACTCTCTCTATACATATTGTGTGAGATTAGGTTGGACAATTACTTTGGCTTAGGAAAAAAAAAATAAGGTGGATAATCAAATGTTGGAGACGCTCTTTTAAAGAGAGAATTTCATTTTGGTACGTAAACAATGATAGCTAAGTATGGAAATCACCTTTATGTACTTGGGGGTGAATACAAGAGAGGCTTATAGGGAGTATTTTTTTTTCACTCAAAAATAGTAAAAATTGATTTTACCCCTAAAATGTTATAATTTAACTCTTTATTTATTAATTTAACCTTTTTTTTATCTCAATTACTAATATAAAATTCTTGACTTTGCTTTTGAGCATAGTAAAATCTAATTCATCGTTAATTAAGAAATGGATCAAAGAATCAATTTTAAGAGAAAACCATTGGCCTAGTTTTCTAGGTTAAAAGAACTAATAAAGAGGAATCGTTTACTTTTTAGCAAGGATTTAATATATATGTTATATGTTTCATGTTATTAATGTCTTGTCGTCACTAAAAAGAATGTATATGTTGTGTTTTTTATTTAAAAAAAATTTTGAACAGAGCATAAAATTTTCAATAATAATATATCTTAATTATTCTCATTCATAATAACATATTCCTCTTATTCAGATTATTTAGATTAAAGTAACGTATAAAGAATAACTTCATTTACACGAATCCTTGTCAAATTCTTTTAAATGTAAACTAAGTTATACTTTTTGTCGGCGTAATTCCATCTTTAATCACAAAATTAATGTATGGCTAGCTTATACGTGATAAAATTAGCTCGCTTGTACTTTTTGCATACTTACGTAAAGTGTTTATATATATTTGATATATTATTAGTGTATATATTTACACACTGGCAATATAAAATTTATATATAATGCCACCTCAACGATAAATGAATATAAAATTTTAAAAAAAATTTTGGTACATTAAATTTTATAAAATTTTTAAAATAGATACATGTAACTTTTAGTTTATTGATATATGTATAGATTTATTCACTAATAATGTGTCAAATATAAATATAATAATAAAATGTTCATAGTTGATGTACTGTTAGTGAATCATATGATTCTACTTCAATAATAAATAAACATAAAATTTTAAAAACTCTAAAAAATAAATAAATGTAACTTTGTTTATTAATAGATAACATCGATAACCTTGATTATTAATAAGTGGCATAATGTGATCCATGAATATTATAAAAATTTATACACCAATAATGCATCATATGGGAAAAGTAGCAAATTATTATAATATGTTAGTAGTAAAGTAAAACAAACATTATATATTGGTATTGTTATGTTGGTGATGTAAGAGGACACACAACAAGAAATTTTAGTGACTGAGATAGATGCATGCTTTTTAAAAAGAAGAGGTTACTATGGAATACATAGGAAAAAAGGGAAGTTATAGAGGTATCTTGTTTGGTTTAAATGTAGGTCTTGGAAAATTTTGCCTTTGTCTATATGTGACAATCACGTGGGCTTGTAGTAAGTGATGATTGACATTTGAGAGAGAAAGAGCTAAGCTTTTTCATGTTGTGGTCGAATTTGGGGGTCTAAGAAAAGAATTTGTTCTTTCAATAACTTTATATATATATATATATCAAAGGAAAAAAAATCAATACATGTTTACATAATCAAAAGCGTGATGTAGTATGTCATGCAACCCCTTAGTGTATTGGTCGATTTAGTGAGAATCATCCAAACCATCTAATTATTCAATGGGGGGAAAAGGACTGTGGGTGGAAATTGAATCTTTCATTAACGCTCATCTTCCCCTATAGTTTTTAAGACAATTGGTTTCTTTACTTATTCCTTCCGTGAGCAATCAGAACAAATATATATCAACATCAAGAAAACAAGAACCGCAAATTTAATCCAATTGATTCATATTATTATTTTTTAAGAGATGACAATCAATAAATTTAAATTTTAAATTTTAAAATCTGTAATTTTTTTCTTTTATACCCAGGTTATAACATTTTTTGTATTAAAAAAAATAAGACATCTTCGATAGATAAAATGGTAAAAAATTTAAAAATAATGTTCATTATTGAATCCCATTATGTAGATCAAATAAAAGTAAAAAAGAACACCTGAAACTAGTTTAATTGGCAGGGTTTAAAAGCAAGTGTACTATATTCCTGAAGGAAACAAGTGGAGTGGTGGTCCAACAACTGTTGAGAAGAATTTATAGAGGAGGATTACAAATAAGCTATATTCAAAGCAAAAAAAGAAGATGATAGACAAGGGAAATAGAGGCCATATACGGTTCGTGTTTTCAAAAAAAAAAAAAATGTGTAATATTTTAATTTTCCAAAAATCAAACTGAAACCAAATTGAAAATAATATAAAATCGAACCCACTCAGCATTTCAAATCAATTTTCAATTTTTCCATCTTTTTTCCAAGCCTTAAATAGGGATGGGAGACCTTGGTCATGTGAAGTGTGAAGGCCAATGTTGGCTTTAATTAGTCGGGTTAGGTCTACATCAGTGAGGCTAGCTAGGACCATGTGTCACGAGGAGGAAGGAGGGTTGCGGACGCTACAATTGGTGCGACCATGGTGCTGGATAAAGGAAGATTTGTGTACCCAAAAGGCTTACACTCCCATGCTTCATGGTTTGGGGTTGGTTGGGGTTAATTGGGTGCCAGAATCTAGCATTTCTTTTTTCTTTTGTGAACTTCCAAGTTATTGCTCGCTTGCTACTTCATCGACATTCCTCCGGATTTCTGCTTTGTGTAGGAACCATAAAACCATAAGTCCATTTCTCTTCATATGAGTTTTACCAAATAAACAAAAGGGCATAAAAAAAAGGGTTAATTAATTGCACTCTTTGTGGTTGAAATATTTGGAAGAAAAAAACTGAAGAAAATGTGACAAAATTTTCATGCCAAAACTTTGATATGTGATCCAATCTTAGTCACCGACATAAATTCTAGTTTATTAAAGTAGAAGTCTGCGTATTTCATCAGTCTCTTTTAATTCGAATCATAATCCATAAAATTTATGTTCAAACCATTCCAATTGAATTTTAAATTTTATAATTAAAATCGAAATATGTGATAAGCTTTTAGTCTTATTTATAAAGTTAAAAAAATTCAATGATAAAAAATATCTGTTCTTTCATCATTCAAATTTGTGTTTCACAACTAACAGAGATCATTGAAAATAAGAGAGTTTCACTATATGGGATATAAAGTAGCATATAGGTGGCTCCTTTCAAATTTGGTTTTACCTCTTATAGTTTTATATGGGACATAAAAGTAATGTATATGAATCCCTCAAAATCAATATTGGTAATACATTTTTTTTGGTTCTAAAGAAAGCACGTCTTTGTAAACTTGAAGTTCAAATTTATTCAATCACTTTTAAAAAAATAATTTTAAATTTCAATATTTATAACTTTTTATTTTTCTATCCTTAGATTTCGACTCACTTTACACCCAAGAAAAAGCAATGACTCTATTATTTGGTAATAAATTATATTTTTGGGGCAATAGTCCAAAAAAAAGGAAAAACAGTTAGGAAAGTTAGGAAAACCCCACTATGGTGAAGTCCCAACGTAAAAGAACTCTCCAATTCTCAACCAACTAGAGAATCGAGAATCCCTCCATTTTGGTCCCACCTAAGTCCCCTTTAATGTTCATCATTTTACACAAACCATTCACAAATTTTGGAAAAGGACAATAACCCTTTACTAACCCTTTATTACTTACTCTTTCATGCCCAGCCCCTTTCCACTAATGGAAATTCTATTTAGACGTATCAATATTAGATATTATTATATAAATATGACATAATAATTAAAATACAATATGATATAACATGGATATATGCTTCAAAATTTATATAATATGAATAATTAACATGTAAAAATTTATATAAATATAAAATGTCTTAAAATTAATTATGATACATTAAAATATATAAAGATGACACAAATACACGAATTATTAAGCCTAATTCTATTCCATATATAACTTGACTCATGCTTTGTGCAGCTCTCTCTCATATGATTTCATATTGTTTCAATATTGCCAGCACAACTCTATATTTCTTAAAAAATATACAAGGAAAAGTTTAAAGGGGGAGAGATAATAATATAATTAAGTTTATATGCAAATATATATATATATATGTATATTGTTTAAGGGAGTAAGTAATAATTTTGAATTGCAAAGATTTAATTTATTTGCACATAATCATATGTCTAAAATTTGTATATTAACGTAGGATTCATTATCCTAAAAGAAATTTGTATTTAAGAGACAATTGTTGTATATATCACAGCGCGTTTGAAAATTTCAAATCCATCCTCAAGGGTTAATTGAATTGATAATGAAAGAAACTTCTCTTTCTTATTAATAAGATTCTATACTTATAAAGATTAAAGAGTGGTAGGTTTTAAGTGAAGAGTACACTCTTAAAGTAACCTTAATAAAATAGATAAAATTAAGAAAAAAAACCTAAAGATACCTTAAGTGTATAATGAACTTAAAATTTAACTCAATTGCTTTATATATTCATTCTTAAAAAAATAATGTTTAATAAGTATAAAATTTAAATCTTTACAACTTTTGTCTGTTCTCAAGTTGTAATCCCTTTTGTATAAAAAAATTACTTGTAAACGTACATAATCTATGGATTATTTTTTATGGAAGACTAATATACATTCCATTTACTTTGAATGGTGAGACAGCATTTATTCATGTGGCATATATGTGTGTGTGTATATATATATATATATATATATATATAAACTATGGATATTTGACACACTTCTTTTTCAATGATGCCCAGCTGCAAACCCAGTGGATTCCAGAATTTCGACAGCATATATATAAATCCATAAACCGTACCGTATGCAATTTTCCTGATAATTACGCCCATGGCCTATAAACCGATATTGCTATTATTTCTTTAATATAAAGAAAGCTGCAGCTTAAGATAGAAAAATAGTTTTAAATAGTAAAATTCGAATTCAAATATATTAAATAATATTTCTTTAAAGATGATTTTATAAATTAATTAATTAAAATATCAAGTTCATATGCATCAATATTAGTACACACTTTCTATATATACAAAGTCATTTTCGTTTAGGTTTCTCTAGAACAAGTCTCACTCACTCCCAATATAATTTTCCTAAAAAAAAGATCAAAAACAAAGACAAAGATTCCCATGGTGGGGTTAATTTAATAAGACTAAACCAGAAAAGAAACAGGATTCCCTTCAATCTTGTTATGCCCACATCCATGGTACAATTTGCGTCCCTAGCAACCCTGACCTCAATGCATCCTTAATACCCCCCCCCCCAAGGCCTCAAGTCGCCTATATATATATATTCCCTACAATCCCATCAACCCATGTATGTCATCCCCAAGATCAGGCTCTCTTTTGATCCATCTCCAAGCTTTTAAGTTATCTTGTTAAAGAGATATACAAAAATGTCTGGTGTTTGGGTTTTCAAGAAGGGTGTGCTTCGCCTGGTTGAGAACCCTGGGGCGGAGGCATTGGACGGTAGTAGTAGCCGACAGGGTTCCAACACCCGCCGCAAAGTGCTGGTACACATTCCTTCCAACGAAGTGATCACTTCCTATGAAGTTCTTGAGAGTAAGCTATTGTCTCTCGGGTGGGAGAGGTACTACGATGACCCTGATCTTCTCCAGTTCCACAAACAGTTCACCGTCCATTTGATCTCTCTTCCCAAGGATTTTAGCAAGTTCAAGTCCATGCACATGTACGACATCGTCGTCAAAAACCGCAACGTGTTCGAAGTTAGGGATATGTAATAGCTAGCAGCAGACAGCAGTGTAGTACTTGTCTTAAATTCATCTTCTTTCTTTGTTTCTGTGCGTCATGAATTTGTTTCACAGATTTTGGTTTATGGGTTTTGGTTTTTAAAATGTATTAATATAGAAAGGGGAATGAAAGCTTGTGGCTAGCTAGGGATTTAAACTGGGATTGTTGATGTTACGATTATAGATATAAAAGATGCTATCATTAAATATTGGTGAAAGAGATCCATAATAGTAAAATAACGACTGTCACATTGCATCAGATGCTATTTCAATCGTGGGTTTTGTGCAATTAGGGTTAAGGAAGCTAATGTGGTTTTAAGATTGTTTGCTTGGTAAGTAGCTGCGACTTTGCTTTGTCATCCTTCTGTAAATTACTAAAATGATTTTTAATGAAAATTTGGTGTTTCTTTGTGTGCTATAAACAATGGTCTTTACAATTCCTTTCGACATTCATATATACTCTCGAACTGAAAATGACACAGTCAGTGGATCTCTCACTTTTTAAATGATACATCCAATGAATCTAACGAGCATAAACAGTTTAGTTTTCAAGGTTTTTTTTTTTTTTCTTTTTTTGGGTGTTCGAACGTAAATTATTAATGACACGAATTCTTGTAATGCTACTGAACTGGCTGTCATGCAAGATCTTGAAATGGAGAGAGTGCTATGTCAAGTCAAGAAAGGTTGCATCATTGTGCTTTTGACGGGCGAAAAATGTCCAAAAATGTTGGAAGAACTTCCGAAATTTAAACTCATTTAATTGCCAAAAATGAAATGACCTAAAAAAAGTTGATCAAAGGAATGATCCAAACTATATTGTAAATTGCATTGTTTGATTAGCCACTCAATTGAAAAGTACTTCCTTTTGAAAGATAAGATCATAAAACTAAAACAATTATGAGAAAAAAAATGATTTTGAAGAAGTGAAAACTCAAGTTTAACTTCTTTGGTATTAACTCCAACTCCAACTCAAAACCCAGTCACAAATTTAAGTCTTTGATCCTAAAAGGTGGAAAATCATGCCAACTCCAAAATAGGGGCAATGTTTGTTCATAAGCCTAAGCTGCTCCGGGGGCAAAAAAAAAAAAAAAAAAAAGAACTCGGCATGTTGAAAATTCTAGAAAGGATGACTTAGGTAAAAGTTAGGCTACAAAGAATTGAACTATGTTATAATGTAATCTTTCACTATTAGAGGTACGTAGAGAATTTGGTTTCATTGTCAAGTTCAATGGAAACAAAAAGGGAAAAAAAAATTCAAGTATCTTTTGTTTACTTGAAATTACGAGTATCATAAAATGATAAAAGACTAGTAGAAAGAAGAACAATCTATTTTTGGTAGGCATAATTCAAGTTGAAATTGAAAAGAAAATTTCCTAAGATTGCCCCAAAATGAGTTGATGATTAAGAGTTCTACTTAAATAAAGAAATCAAGATTGAATGATAACTTCTTGATTTTTTTTTTCTTTTTGAATTCAAATCACCAAAATAAGGTGGCATCTGAATGTCCAAAATTGAACATTTGAACACTCTTGTTAGAGATGTTATTTCACTAAATTAAAAGAAAGTTTCTCATTGTTAGTTCGAAGCTAACACATTTTGAATATCCACAAAAGAAATTCGTAAAAAGGCAAATGATACCCCAAGCATTTGCATGCCTAGAATAAAGCCTTTGAAAGCTCGTGCTACTAAAGCAATCATTTGGAAATGGCTTATGGCATCCGAATGCCTTGTGTGAACAATTCAAGTTTTCTAATCTTTTTAAGTCAATGCAAATGCAAAATAAATTTTAGCATAAAATACAAATCAAATTTCAAGATTTATTTACTTGATAAGCTCTAAAACTTGTATACGTAACTAAGTCCCCGTAACTAAGTCTTGAGGAGTTGATGTGGCATTTGTAGAAGGAGATTCTTTTTGACAACTTAGAAAGTGGTACTTGTTAATTGAATTTTTTTTAATTAAGGAATTTCTGACTAAATTATGCTTCAAAATGTGCATTCAATAGAGATCATAAATATATACATACATAAATGTGTATGCGATAACATAAATATTAATTAATCTTTTGATTAAGTAAATATATAGTTGTGGCCCGGCCAATCAAAATCAAGAAACTCTCTCTCACCTAGTAGGCCAACACTATAAGTATGGTGCTTCTATTTAAAACTCATAATTCTTGAAGAGAAGAAGATTGTTAATATTCCAATCCTCTCCAAAATCTAAAAAAACATAAGGTTTTGAAGAACTAAAGAAATTTTGAAAAACACAGTTTCAAGCAATTTTAAGAAATTACTCTTCAATTTTGTATTAATCCAATAAAAAAGATAACTCATGCTCGCTCAAAATCAAGTCATCAAAGACTCTTGGGTCAAATTTCTTGTGTTCAAAATTAAGTTAACACCCTTCAAACACAATGTGAAAATACATACATACATATAAAGATATATATATATATATATGTAAAGGGTAATTGGAGAAAGAAGATCAAAAGAAAATTTGAAAAAAAAAAAGGAATTTGGAGAATCAAAGCCTCTTGTGCTTTTCAAAGTCCAAAAAGGAAAATCTAAAAGACAATTGAAAATAAATAAAAAAAAAAATTGAAGAATCAAAATCTATAAAGTTCCACAAGTCCAAAAGTAGAAAATCTTAATACCTAAGTCTCAAAAACCAACAACACTTTGTTTCATACCAAATTCGAAGAATTCCAAAAAAAAAAAAAAAAAATTAATCTTACGAATGAAAGGAAAAATGAACCTTTTGGAAAATAGAATAGATCTCGTCCAATCATCAAAAATATTAATTAATGTTAACGGTTATTATAATATTTATAAAAAATATATATAATCAATCTATTTTTTTTAGTTTAATAAATTTAATATATTAGATATTAATTTTTATTGACGCCTATAGATACTAATTAATCAAATTTATATTCTTACAACAACAACGGCAAATTGATAGAGCCCCCATCTATAATCTAAAGCAGAGAATATCATTTCCAAATTAAATCAAATATATATATATAGAGCAATTTTTATATTAAGTTCATAATTTTGGGACCACGCAATTGTTGAAACCAGGGAGCCATTTTGTGTTACCATTTTTGCCAACAAATGAGACATGCATGCACATGTCTGATGTGTAACCTGCTGGTGCATGGAGAAAATTTGGTCCAAATTCAATCTTGGGTTGCCCTGCCGGTGGACCAACTGCAATGTCTGTTGTGTTTTTTCATCATATTTCTTCAATAACAATTATTATTATTTTATTAGGGCCCCTCTTAGATTTCCCATTTGCCTGCCAAGTGTAATTTATTAACAAGACATTTGTCATTAGTCGCCATCGATGCTCGACATGCAAGCAGTCACGTGTTTTTTTATACGTACGATGTAATTGGTTAAAAAAAGAGTTTAATTATTTTATATAATTAATTTAAAAAATTACATTTAATAAATATAAAATTTATATTTTAATATTTACGGTCGATTATTTAATCAGAATTTTGTAGGTGAAAGTAAAACTTACTTATTTGATTTATTTCATCTTCCCTCTTTGTCTCTAAAAATCATAATTTATCTAAAAATTTTAGTACACAATATTTTTATAGAAGAAAATTATATTTACAAATGTATTTAAGCAAATAAACATGGCTAAAAGGGTAGAAGAAAACGGATAAAAGGAAGATTCACTATTATCTACTTAATATTCATTTACGCTGATTTTGGAAACTTAGAGTATTATTATAAATCGAAAATTAAAATATATATATATATTAAACAATTATGAGATATTTCAAAGAAACGTAAATGGCCAAAACACAAAACATAAAAAAAAAAAAAAAATGCAAGTTTTTAGGCTTTTTTTTTTTGTTTTTCATATATTAATTCGGATTTAAAGTTCAACACAAAATATAAAAGACTAAAAAAATGAATAATATTATTTATGACTTTTTAAAAATACGAAATGACATATTTTTAATAAATACATGCGTAACATTTTAGGATTATCCTATCAACTAAAAGAATCATACGTAATTCTAACTTAAGACTTCACTTTTAGAGTGAACTATGATAAGTATATTGCATACGATTTCAACGCTTGCAAGTCATTCATCATTGTACCAAAATCTTTTCTTTGTAAAATCTCTTTCTATAGAATAGAAAGTACTAAGAAAAAAACAAAAAATCATTGCACTTTTATTCTGAGAAAACCTTTAAATATAATACATAGTACAAATTTCTCTCCATTTGTTCCTGTTTTGGTATTTCAATGAGCCCTAAATACCAACTCATAAACGATGGTGTTTCAATGCTAAGACATTTGATCAAACCATCCTGATGAACCCGTTGTTGTTGAAAAAAAAATGGCTCATTTGCTATTATATCACAAAGCTTACTTACTCCATGAGACTGTCTGACTATATTAGTTGGTACAATCGAACCCATGACAAACAGAAAGCCAGATTACCAGGATTAGAAGTAGCAAGATTCCGAGAACTACCAACTTTATCTTCATGTTTTGATACCACATCTTTCGACGTATTTGTGTCCCTTGTTTTCTGTAAGCTTGGGCCTGAAAAAAATTCATAATCAAAATCTGCTTAGTACTTTTGATAAAAATTGTTAATATAAGGATTGTTAGACTGCATTATGAGGTATTATCTGCTTTGAAAATCTAAAGACCATTCTCATAGTTTTGTCCTTTGTGAAATGACGCTTTCATAGAAGATGATAGCCCTTGCTTTATAAAACCATACCCAGCTTTGGAGGTCTAAAAACCATCCTTACTGTTTTATCTTTTTAGAAAAGACATCTCAGTAGGGGAATGATGGCCATCGTTGGCTAATTGATGAGGGATCATTTTCTCCCTCAACAGAAATAAATATAAAATTTCCATAGAGCTTGAGCTGGAAAATGGAATTTACCTGATCACGTAGATTCTCAGTCTTGTCAGCAAGAGTCATTAGGTTTTCTCCTCGATCGATTGCCTGAGATGCGGAATAGAAGGTCATATAAACGCAGCATTTTACATTGATTTTCCTATTAGACCTGATCTTGAATTAAAAGTAACCCTTGAACAATACATTACAAGCAAATAAGTTTTGATAAGTAAAGATGGATATTCTGGATAGCATAAAAAACAAATCAAACCCTAATTAAATCAGAGATCGCATTACCAGATAAAATCACATTGATGGTTGATATTGCTTTGAACTATTACTCATCATATTGCGGGTAACTGATGGCACTCGCTAAATTCAACCACAGTTCAAGATTTGTGAGGGTCTAGCATGACTTTATTTCGCAGCACCTCTCTTATTCCAAATGCTACTTATTACTACATGAAACGAAATCTACATTGCTCCAACTCTTGTTTTGCTTGAAATACCCATTTCAACCATATTTTCAGAAATGGGTATGGAAATGACACTCCAAATACATGAAAAACGAGGAAAAAAATCGAACATACCAGTATCTGACACTTACACCAACTCCGACTAACATATTCACAACCATTATCGATGTAGGGAACCTTCAATATCTACATCTAAAGCATCTTTTCATAAGCGAGCACCAAGCCAATAACATTTGCAACATATGGTCATAAGAACAAACTCCATTCTATTCAGAAATTTTGCTACTCCAATTATAATTGTGAATGCAAAACACAGAAAAAAAAAAAAAAGCATAGAAAGGTAAAGGAGAGGGTGAAGCGACACCATGATTCTCTATAACATAATCAACCATAGCACCATTACAAGCATGTCTAGAGAACAACTGAAAGGAAAGAGTGCCGATCCAAGGCAAAACCATAAAAGCACTTACCTTGTCAATATTCTCCAACATTATACTTTTAACTTCTGAAACTTGAGCCTTGACCTTTAATAGCTTTTCGATTTCTTCAGCATGTTCAATGATATATTTCATGTGCTCCTTCATGATTGGCCTGCAAATTGCATTGTTTTGTTTTAACAAAAAAATATATATTTATTTAAACTAATTAAAAGATTAACCATTCATCAGTTGCATGGATGAACATACCCAAATTCCTTATTAAGACTTTTGGCCACAGCTGTATCTGCTTTTCCACCCCCATATCTTTTCTTGAAGTCTGCTTTCATACGTTCCAGAAATGCAATAGAGATTTGCTTTCCAACAGAATCTTTGGCAACAACACAATAAACTGCATATATCGAAAGGCATGGAGTCAAGCGTATTGATTGCTGAAGCAATAATGAAATGACCTCAACAAAGACAATAGACAGTGCATCGTGGCATCAGTAAAACATTAAATAAAGTGGCCAAATTACTTAGCTAAGAACTGGTGTGATAACCGAGCATACAGAATGGTAACTTTACTAGCATAACTGATATTGTTTCATATAAAGCAGAAAGCCAATTATTCAGCATTGCACTTTCTGTCATGCTAAAAACACTGAAAGAACTATGAAGATCAAGATGGTTATAGCCAAAGCAGAGCTTGGTACTACCATTTTTTGCCTCAACCTCAAAATGCACTGTTGAATAAATGTTAAAAGTTAGGATTATCAGGCTTCCGTTAACAGAAGCAAAACTGCAACTTCACTTGGAAATAGTCGCCAACTTCACTTGGAGACAGTCGTGCAGTATGGATAATAGAAACTCCCCTCTTCCTCATACCCCAATTTTTGAGGAAAACTCTACTTCATTTTGGATACCAAATCAAAAAAACTTATGACACTTGCTCCCAAAATTTTTAGCATTTAAATAGCAAGCATCTGAGCAAGTAGTTTTTACTCAACACATCTTTATATTTCTCCGGATCAATAAAATTGCTCACTGCGGTGATGCAAAGACATAACAAAACATCCAAAAGTTAGTCCAACCAGAACATAGATAATGCAGACTTCTTGATAAGTAAGCATAAACGTTTGGTACTAATCAGTGCATCAGCCTCTCCATTTTTTAGCATTTTACAAGCTTCCTAAGCAACCAAATGCCCTTACCACAAGGACATGCACACTACTAAAATCCATCAAAACAAAGATAGATGCATAATATATTTAGGACAACCAAGCTGGACCAAGAGTTAGTTTTCCATTTCAGTTGCCAAATCTATTGATTAATATTATTCTCCAAGTCCAAGCCAGTCCCAATTCACTCAATTTTTGGCATAAACAAGAACATGGATATACAACTTTTAGATGCACAAAGAAAGCCTTCATCAATCAGACAACTCAAAGTCCAAAACTAAGTTGCTATATTTTGAATCATTAAAGTTCCTAAAAATGCCCCAACCCAGTTTAGTCATTTACAAGGAGAACACTGTTTCCAATTAATGTTTTTCCTATAGATTCATTTAATTTGATTGAGAATTGATTGGAGACTTCATTTATATGCTTGAGCTAAAATATACGATTAACTGATTATCTAATTAACAAAGATCAAATGTTTATCCAAAAGATCCCTTTCCATCTAATTCAAATATTACTACAATTCAGCTTATTTTAACCAATGCTTGTAAATCAAAACAAGTAGCAAACAATTAGTTCCCACCATTTTCCTCATTTTTCTCGGCAACCAAACAGAATGAAACTAATCCATCCGATAAAAAGAAGCAAACTTTCCAATGTTTTAACAAAAAACCGTCAAATCCCACATCCCATTTTATACTTTTTAGCTAGATCGAACAACTTCAACCTCCAATTCAACTTTTAAAATTCTACTACCCTGTTTGTTTCTCGAGAAAAATAGAAAAAATAGAGAAAGAAAAACAAAAAGTTCAGACTTGCGGGAATTACCGTAACCATCTTCAACAAGAAAATTAAAGGTATGGTGATCACAGTTGTAAGTAAACTTATTGTTAGCAGAAGTGAGCTTTTGCAAACACTGAGCTGCGATCGCAGGGAAATTCCCAGTGAACTCAGTGTACTCGGCCAAGATCATTGTTCCTCGAGCCACAAAGCTGTAAATAAACGGTTCCTGACTCATTTTCTTCTCTTTTGAGCTTAAACCAAGTTATCTTACGAGTTGATCAGAGAGAGAGAGAGAGAGAAAGAGGGAGAGAGAGAGAACAGTGGGAGGGAAGGAGGAGCTTGCTTGTTATAGTTCAAACGTTAGTGTCTCTTTTTCTTATTTCTAAGGCCGTGTTTGGACAGAAAGAAATTTGAACTTAGATTTGGTGTTGGATTATTTGGAAATTATGAAATTAATCAACGTAAACAAAAAGAGAAATTATTGGTGGGAAGTATTTTCCCTTGACACCAATTTTTCAATTTTTTTTAAAAAAAAGAAATTATGGAAATTAATAAAGAATTGCTTTGGAACCACAAATTTAACTTTTGAAGCTAAAAAAATTAAATATTAAATTAATTAAACAGAAGAAAAGCATGCAAATTGCAAGGCATATAATAATTAGCCAAAAATAATAATTGTATTAACTTTCGAATGAGTGCTAGAACTTTCTAGATTTTCTTTATTAATTTTATTTTGTACCCTGTTTAAGAAGTCAACAAAATGTCAGATGCATTGAGATTTGACAGAATTGAATAGAAAATTTTTTTTTTAATTTTTTTATTTTTCACCTTTTGATAATCCGATTAATTAAATTAAGAATACATCATTTATCTTTGCTCATTGTATAGGATAAGGATAGATGAAAATTAAAAGTGATAAAATAAATTTAAATTTAAAAATTTATTCGAAAAATTTGAATTTGAATTTGAATTGAAGTCGATTTGATCAAAAAGTTATTAGTCTGAACTCGAAAAAATTCGAATTCGAATGGTCCGAACTCAAAATAGCCCGAATCCAAAATGATCCGAGCCCGAGAGAACCCGACCTGAACTCGAACCCCAATTTAATTCTAAAAATAAATATAATAAATTATAATTAAATAATTTTTTATAAATAAAAAACTTTAATAATGAATTTTACTTTAATATTCTTTTAATAATTTA
>JBBYHO010000022.1:8994473-9021150 GCA_038382025.1 Adansonia gregorii | reverse complement strand
AATTGATGTAAACTATACTCAAATCTGAACCCGATCTGAACCCGAACCGAGCCCGAATTGGCCCGAACCCGAATTGGCCTGAACCTGGATGAACCTAAACCCGAATCAGTCTGAACCAGAAAAAATTTGAACCTGAAATGATCCGTCTCGAACCTGAACCCGAATTGATGTAAACTATACTCAAATCTGAACCCGATCTGAACCCGAACCGAGCCCGAATTGGCCCGAACCCGAATTGGCCTGAACCTGGATGTAAAAAATTTTATTTATTAAAAAATTTTATTTAACATAAAATAAAAATTGATGTAAACTATACTCAAATCTGAACCCGATCTGAACCCGAACCGAGCCCGAATTGGCCCGAACCCGAATTGGCCTGAACCTGGATGTAAAAAATTTTATTTATTAAAAAATTTTATTTAACATAAAATAAAAATTGATGTAAACTATACTCAAATCTGAACCCGATCTGAACCCGAACCGAGCCCGAATTGGCCCGAACCCGAATTGGCCTGAACCTGGATGAACCTAAACCCGAATCAGTCTGAACCAGAAAAAATTTGAACCTGAAATGATCCGTCTCGAACCCGTCCAATTGCCAACTCTAGATAAAATAAGAAACATATTAAAGTAATATACGGTAAGATTTTACTTTTTAATCTCTTTGAATTTATATAAAAATTATATTATTTAAGTAAATATATATTTTATTTAATATTAAAATTATTTATGTGATAATAATTTTTTTAATATAATCCATCAAAATAGTTAAATTGATAATTAAAATTCAATCAATTTAATATCTACTTTGATTTTTTAATATAAAAAAATTAAGAAAATTGCATGGTATACCATACAGACATAAAACAAAACAAAGGAACTTGCACATAAAATAAGAACGTACATTTATTTATCTTTAAAAGGGACAAAGGTCCCACATTTGCAAGTATTCTGAAAGTTTATGGACGGCAGCGAGATCAATGTCTGATTTTGACTCTGTAAAACAAAAACCCTATCTTCAATTTGCCCGCCC
The DNA here is from genome assembly GCA_038382025.1 of Adansonia gregorii. NCBI lineage: Eukaryota > Viridiplantae > Streptophyta > Magnoliopsida > Malvales > Malvaceae > Adansonia > Adansonia gregorii. The sequence continues at coordinate 9,020,117 of JBBYHO010000022.1, read as the reverse complement.
AAACAATCCTCAATTTCCCAAATTCAAAGTTTAGTTCATCGAATCCATTACATTTTTTTTCCAAAAAAAAAACTCCCGAACTTTCATTATTAGCCCTTTTTCAATCTCAGATCTCCCGTTAAAAAGATTCTCTGGCTTTAATTGAAATCAATCAACTAATAATCTCGGTTTCTAAGTGTTACAAATGGCAACCTCTGATTCAACTCCTCCTGCTCCCGTTTCTGCTCCTCTAGCTCCTGTAATTTCTCCGTTTTCATTTTTTTTTTATAGATTTTTTGCTATTGGCTTTTGAAGTTATAGTTAAAGATCTTTTCCTTTTTTCTGTTTCGTTTCTAAAGTTTGGATTTGGTTAGAAATATTAAGCAAATTTAGTTTACCCATTTGACAGAAGAAGGAGAATATCACCCCAGTCGGTTCAAAAATTGCAGTGAGTTTTGGATTTTCCTTTTTCCTTTTTTTCCCTGTATTTAATTATAATTTACTTAGAAAAAAGGGTTTGATTTGATTCAATTAGGTTCTAACTTTAAATTTTTCGAGTGTTTTAGGAATTGAATGAATCAAGGACTGAGCTACTCAGTAGAATTCAAGGGTTGAAACAGGTAATTATGGAAAATATAACCCCATTCTTTTTTAATATTTTGGTTTTATATATTTCAATTTCATCTTTTTTTTCCCGCTAGGATCTGCAAAATTGGAGGTCAAAGTTGGACACCCAAGTTAAAATTTACCGTGATGTAAGTTCAAATTTGCTTTATATCTCAATTTTTGATGGATTCTTTCCATTCTTTTTTGTTTATTCAAGATTTTATTAGAGAATGATAGGAAAGGTACTCTTGTTTGACATTTGTATCTGTCATATACTCAAACATTGGGCATTGAGATGTGATTTTTTAAAAGTATAGAAATAGTTTAAAAATTTAAATATATTCGTGTCACATACTCGTATTATCTTGAGTCTAGGTAACATAGCTTCAAAGCCCGGTTTAAATCTTCGTCCTTTGTGTTTTATGCGCATAACTGTAATAGAATTTAACAAATGCAGTGGAGTTTACCTTATATATGTATCTGCTGGTTGAAGTCTTCGATATTTGCAAACCTTTTAGCAAAATGAACATAACTTTAGATATACTTACAGGCATTTAAGATATGCCTTTCCTTATGCCGCTGAATGGTTGAGACCAAGGATCCAAAGATTTGTGTTACTGTTGGAAAATATTGATTGAAGAACATATTTTGGACTAAAAGTACTTGCAATCAATCAACAAATGTCTTACTGCTGTTCTTTGCTATGTTGCTTTGACTCATCATTCTTCTTGAAGTATTCTTTTTCGACACCTGTATCGGACACATTTTCAGACATGGGTATAGGGTAAGTTACCTAAAACTTGATTTGCATGCCTCTTGCAGGAGCTGACAGACCTTAAAAAAACACTTAATGTTGAAGTGGAGCAACTCCGTACGGTAAGTGCTTGCTTCTCCTATAAAAAATTTTCATTGTGAATGAATAGAATAAGTTAACCTAAAAATGTTTCATTCTTGAGATAAGGAATTTCAAGAACTGAGGAACACCCTCCATCAGCAACAGGAAGATGTTACTGCTAGCTTGAGAAATATGGGGGTAAGTTACCTTAAAACCTTTGTTTGCATTCCTTACACTATTTGTTTATTAGCGTCAATCGATGCTTTTGGGAAGTAATATGTGCACCTAGGTTGAGTCCTTTGGAAATTTTGCAGCTGCAGGATGTTTCGGTGGGTGCTAAAGATGCTGAAGATCCCAAGGTCGGAGGAAAGGATGAGGAGAAAGTGCATACTTCACCTATAAAGGAAAATGGCAAGTAAGTGGAGAACTCGATTCATTGATATTGAAATGACCGTTCTTGTACTACTTGATCCTGGCGCTTGTTATGAACTATTATCATGTTTCATAGATTAAATTTCCAAATCTACCTTGTTGTCTATCACAAGAAAGAGATTCAATCTGAACCAACTGCTATGGTATTGGCATCTAAGTAGTCTTGTTTTTTAAAGCTTCCTTCCATATGGTCACAGTAAAGCCCAAACAATAGCATCTTTTGTCTTCTAGCATGGATTTTAACAGATATGAACCTAGGCTTACTCTTCGAGTTCAGGCAATTGGAAAATCAGACTAAACTTGTGTGATTATAGCTTATAGTTACATGACACAATGATATAAAATAGAAATATGACATGAAAAAATAACACAAGCATAAAATGAATACACAAATGTGTCAAAATCTATGTAATATGAGTTATTAACTTGTCAAATTTATATAGATTTATTACACGTTAAACTTATTATGACACAAGAAAATGTGTGAGCACGATACCAATGCATGAATTTGCTAGGAGCATGAACAAGTATCATGCTGAAAGCGTAAATTTTGTTAACCAATCTTATCAAATTTCCATTGGTAAGCCTAAGCACAAGAGAAGAAGGATACTTAAGAAATTTTCATGAATGGAAAAGAAAATTGCGAAGATCAGATACTTATTTGCACCAAAGTTGTTTTGCAACAAATCAAGATGAAAATCATCTGAAGTTAAGCTACATACAGTCAAAAAATATAGTGATTTTAAACTGCTAAATCTACTATTGCAAATTTGCAAGAAAGAAAAAGGTAGACATAAAATTCATACACAGGTTGATGCCTTTGAAGTGCGATGATTGTTCCCAGAATAATCACAATAACGGTAACATCATCATGGTATTTCCTCCTACCAGCTGGAATGTTCAGCAGTTCTTCCTTACTGAAACCTGAGATGGTTAAATTGAAGTCTTACTGATCTTTGCATAATAAATTATGTTATTCACACTCGAGCACAAGTGTCAGATATTGGGTATGTGTCTAACACGGATATATTCAATTTTTTTTTTAGTTTTTTTCATATATTTGGAGAGTTATATTCTTATACCCATGCCTGAAAATGTGTCAAATACAGGTGTTAGACACGAGTATTTCAAGAAAAATAAAGAATCCAAGAAACATAGAGAATTACCGTGAGACATGGGTGGTGAAAGAATAATTTGTTCATTGTTCAAATTAATTTTAGGACAAAAGCTTCAATATGTTAAGGGAAAGAGATATAATCATATAAAGCAATTTACCTGCAGAATAAGCCGCTTTTATTACAAGCTGGTCCACAAGATATTTTGCAGGATCTCCGGATGAGTTGCTTGAGATTTAAGAATGGACAAGCTTTACAGCCTCTTCATTGCTGAAGAAATCAAATAAACCATCACTGCCAACTATAACAAAGCGATCAGATCTTAATATCTTGTGCACATTTAGTGATGGTTCAGGGGAGATATGTGGGGCTAATGAGGTTTCGAACTCGAAGAATTCCCATCAGGGCATCATTCAGTTTTTTCTGCAAGGAATAACAAAAATGATATGCTAATTAAGGAAAATCCAGATCAGCAGCAATAACCTAGGTTATACATCAGTTCGCATAAAGCTTACTCGTGTATAAACGACTCCCAGATTGCAACCACAGTATAAACAAAGCAGAAATACTCATTTGTTGACAACTTAGTTGTTATGTCAATGTCTAGAATGAGAATGAGAATAACCAGTACTGACCTTTTTCAAGTAACCGCCTGCGAAAGCACAAGTGACCTTCAATTTTCCTTTCACTTTTCCAGCTACTATCGGCATAGCATCATCCGGATGCTCACTCAAGAGTCTAGTTCTTTCAACTTCATTATCAACAGTGTGACTATCAGTGAGCTGAATAGCTTCCAATCTTTCACTATGACCCATGCTACTGCCTTCATCGCATGTTGCCAGTACGGCTCGACTGTTACCTAAATTGAGTGTATACAAATCTTTTCCATGAAGAAGCATAACTAGAACACAAGATCCAACCGAGACTAAATCAGGGCGGTCCTCCATTTCCTCCTCTACCATGTAGCTGAAATCATTCTCGGCTTGACTTAGAGCTCGATGGAGGATATCAAGCACCCCATTCCTAAATGAATCGGATGACACTTCTATCTTAGGATCCGCATTTTTCTTCATGAAGCTTTCAGCACTTGCATACTTCCTGTTATCAATCCTAGAAGGGGCTTTTCGCCTCATTACTGACCATACTATCATCAATAAAATATTCGAATGGTCCATCACTGTTTGAATCCAAACCGTTGGGTGCTCTGGGGACATCCTGCTTTGACTCCCAGTCTAGTAAATTTAAAGTAAAATATTATAGTTTCATATAACGTCCCAGCGAGAAAATCAGCTGCATCCCTCCCATTGAAGCCATCATAGATGGCGCAAAAAAGCCATCCGTTCTCTTCGGAACAGACAGCTTGAACTCGACCTTCACCTTCAGCTCCGCCTGCCACTTGTACTTCCATAGCATTAAGGAAACTGTCACTTCTAGAGGGAGAACTCATGGGTTTCACTAAATATGAATCAGTTTCAGGTGAATCAACTGAACTCCGCGGACTGCAACTCAAGTTCGACATACCGCTTTCGGAAGACGACAATATATCTAACCTCGAAAGAGATGAGAAGAGGGAACCTTACGAAACGAATTAGGAGAATCCAAACTAGGAAGAATTTCGGCTCCTATCAAGCCATTGCAGATATTTGTGTTAGCCAATGTAGCATTGGCACTTAAGGCAGCAGCAGACAAGCAAGAGAAAGTGCCCGTCCTCGGCGTTTCACATCCAGAGTGGACTCCATACCCATTAGCACCCCCGCAAGGAATAACTTTGCGGCTGTTGCACTGATAGCCAAAACTCACCTTAATCTCCCCTTCCGAAATAATAAAATTTTCTCCCAGCATTATGGGCTGAAACACACATATCTCCATTAATGCAATTTCATACAGAAAGAGAGCATAGCCTTGTATTAATTCAATGATAATAAACAAACAAAACTTTGCCTGCAAATACAGAGGAATCAGAGTAAAAGAAGAAAAACCCACCTTGGTTTTATAATCCAAAAGAGAGGAACAGGGTCGACAAAACCAGAACACGACTATTAAGTGTCAACTGTGACTATAATGTAGGAAGAACCAGCAGTTGAAAGATGTGAACTCAAAGCAAATTAGAAAAAGAAAAAGAACAAAGACTGGAGATTTGTGTTTTAGGAGATTGAGAAAAAAGAGCAAAAAGAGAGATTTAGTGGAGAATCTGAACCAAATAAGAACGTGCAATGCGTTGTTTCGTGTGGCTGGTAAAGAAAGGGTCTCTGTCCGCTAAATTTACAGGAATCTCGTTTTTGGCCTACACTTCTCATTCCGTCAGATTCACTATTACCGGTTGTGCCGTTCTCAGTGTCCCATTTGAACTCTAATACTATCATTTTCTCTTTTTTTTCTCCTTTTTTTACCACTCGTCTACTACTTTACAAAATCGTTGACCATGTTCTCCTATCTAAATCACCAGACTCTCGCAAAAGATTTTCGGTTATTTCGTAATCTTGATTGAAACTCGAGTCGCGCAAGAGATGGGTTAGATTAGGCATCTTGTTAGCTGCCGTCAATTAATACAACCGACACATTTCAATATTCATATTTTATTTATATTATATATATTATTATAAAATTATATTATATTTAAAATTATTAAAAACATTAAATTTTAAAAAAGTACAAAACAAAAACAATGGGATTGTGGACGGTTGAAGACACGTTTTTATCTACCACTCAAAAGAGCAAGGCAAGTGGCCAAAGTGCCAAACCAAACCATGGATTCTCAGTTTAGCAGACAGGCTACAGTAGCAGCAGCAAATGAGATTAGCTTGGACTCAATGGCAGAGCAGATTACGATACGTTTAAGATTCAAACCAGAGATAATAAAGGGCTACATTAAGTTTGTCGTAACTATGCTGCACTGCTATAAACAGTGAAAAAAAAAGCCATGGTTAAAGGGTAAGGAATTTGCATTGCAGATAAATTTACTCTTACATCACTGATGCAAAACATTCGATCTTGAGCGAAAATGGCTCAACTAAGTGGAGAATGAGGATGGTTATTTGGATACAGGTACTTAACAGAGAAATGAAAAGTTCCGGAAACACATTAGGTATATTAAAAAAAAAAAAAAAAAAATCTAATTAGAATTAGCTCATAACATGAGAAATCATCATCTGACTTTTCATTTTGGCCTTATAGATGCAGACATATGAGTGAATGGACCAAAACATTTGCCAACTCTAATTTTCTGAACAAAAATCTTTTACTGGAAAAACATAAAATCCCCTCTTTAGGGGACATTATTTGATATCATGTAATAACACTTTATATCAACAAAATGATCTCATGCAGTTTCATGAAGAACATTTTTCTTTAAAGATATTCAGCCACCTTTATAGCTGTACCATCGAGTACCAAACACCGATTATTAAATTGCAATGGTGTAGAACACTTTTATCATTCCCTTCTTTGTCCGAATTTGAGAGACCTGAAACATAAGCAAACCATATAAATAGAAGATAAATAGAACACTCCTGAAAACACACCAGATTTTCTGCAAAAATTCAGGGTGACACTATGATGCAAACAGTCGGCCTAATCATAATGGAAAATATAACTAAGAGATAAGCATTTCTCAGCACTTGATAGATCTCTAACTATTGTTTTAGTTTTTCTTTTTCTCACAAGGCATTGCCGAAATGATTCTGGGTAGTAATTTGGCATTCAATCATTGATTTGATGCTTCAGATGTTTTAAGAAATCAATACTCCCATCCTTGATCCTACACATAGATGATATGCACAACATAAAATGCGAAAAATCCATTTGATATCCGTGACTTTTTCAGCCAGGAATATGGCAACAAATTGAGATGATCTATGTTGCTTCGATTCTTTATTTTTCCTAAAGTACCTATGTCCAAGACATTTCCGGATATAAGTATGGGGATATGACCCTCCAAGAAGCCTCCAAATACACAGAAAATCTTAGAAAAAATTAAACATTTTAGACACATACCTATATCCAACACTCACACTAGAGTTCAAATAACATAAGAGGTGACTAAATTGTCATAACTCATCAGCTATAGACATGTAAAAGATATAAATAGGAAGTGAATTTGAATAGCAGAAATGCACCGAAGTATCCGGATTGATATCTACATCTTGAGTAAAAGAATGGAGTGCTTAGAATATATATGTATGTGTGTGTGTGTCTATATATATATATATATATATATATGTATGTATGTATATGTACGTGTATGTTCATATTGGGGTTCTATAAATGAAATATGTTAAAGGTAGGTTAGTCACATTACATGATTGCAGATGATGAATGCCGATCAAATTATCAATTTTACAGTGAAGCAAATTGGTGATATACCTTCATACTTACGATCTCTGAAATATCAGAAACATGGGTGCCACCACAAGGGCAACCAGGATTGTCCCCTAACTTAATGATACGAGGATTGCTGCCCTGGAAGACAATAAAAATAAGGCTATTATTAACGATGGAAAAGAATTCGATTCTGAATTCTATCAGGATTCAGTCATTGTGTCGAGGCCTAACTCCACCATTCTCCTACACCAGATTCCTTAAGTGCTTTGACACAGACGTAGTACAAAAGTAAGCTTTATAAACACTATTTACAGCTATGTTACTCCGACTCTTCATTTTACAAATGTCCGACACATATCTGGATATAAGTATGGAGATTTGACCCTTTAAGGATCTTCAAAGTACATGAAAAAACTTAGAAAATATTAAATATTGAACATACCTGTGTCGTACACATACCCGAATTTGACACTAACACCTAAGTTTGAATAACAGAGATTTATAGGCCACTAAGGCATAGAAAATAACCCTTCTGTCTCATCCTTACCGGGGGAATGTAATCAGGAAGAGTACCACCACATAGCTCAGCAGCTTCTTCATATGGCAACACTGCAGCATAAACCTGAAAGAAATAGGATGAGGTTTACAAACAAAAGCTGTGCAACTGCAAAGTCTGAAACATAAATAAAATTCACCCAGGCATACCTAAACGATACTTACTTTCCCTCCTTTAGATATCAAGGCATTAACTTCGATCTCTATTTCCCTTTGCTTGTTTTGCACTTCATTTGGTGGAACCGTACCCTTATATTCCACAAATGGCCTGGGAAAAAAAAAAGTGAACTTCATGAATGCCACTTCTAGGCACTCTTATTTTGTTTATAAACATAAAGGTTGATGTACTATGAACATCAAAATGGCAGATTCAGAAGAAAGATCCTCATAACAATTCAACCATTAATTATATATGACTAATCAACGCTGTCTGACTACACAGAAATAAATAGGGACAAATCCTAAGCAATCATGGTAAGCTCTTTCTTTTTTGGTACTAGAAGAGCACAAAGAGTACATATCTTTGTGCACATTACAAGCAATCAAGATTGAAGCTTTTGCCACAGGCAATTAATCCACAAATTAATTCACAAATCCCAGTTGATTCAAGGTTATGTTGCACCAACTCTTCATCATTCTTAAAGTATCCATGTCTGACGCATATCCAAGACGTGGTTACGAGGATAAGACCCTCCAAGGATCCTTCAAATACATGGAAAACATTAGGGAAAAAAAAAAGTAGACTTGTGTCCAACACTCAAAACCCCAAGTCTGAGTAACATAGGATTGAAACATACCCATCAGGAAAATGATAGCCTTTCCCTGGCTCCAAATGCCCGAAACCAACATTTTTCATGCAAACATCAAGCAAATGCCCAGCTGAATGCACCCTGTCTCAACAACAGTAATTGAATGTTAAATAAATAGCAAATATGCACAAGAACATGACAAAGCCAATTATTGCTTAAACAGTAGGACAACTACAAACAATTGGAGGTTTGACTTATGAAACAGAACAGAATTGAACCAGCAAATCTCAAGAAATAAATAACATTTATAAACTCACATACTGAAAATGCAATCTAAATCAATGAAGATAGTTTTTCTCCAAACCAACTTCCCAAAATCTGCTTCAGACAATTATGCAACTACATAATCTAGTTGTTCTTTCAACCCAATATATTCAGACATATGGGTTTGCGGTTATAATCTCCTAAACGTATGAAAAAAATTTTAGAAAAAAATTGAGTCCAGTGTTCGAAGTCACCCGCAAGTCCGAGTAACATAGAAATATAGAATATCTTTTAAAAATCACTTCTACAGTCTTGTTTTTTCCCCATAATCATAAATCTCAGCAAGTTTGAAATTGTACAAATTAAGTAGGCTTCAAAATCTAAAAATTGAATGCCAACTAACCTAGAATTCAGCCTCCGTCGTGACTCATCCAAATGCAAAATCACTTCTTTCCCGCTTCCTTGCTCCAATTCACTTTCCGCACTCGAATCCTCAGAAACACCATAATGAAACACCTATAAAAACAAAATAGTCCTTTACAAATGAAATGTAAAAGAGAGGAAAGTGATAAAAAAGTTCGAAACATTATACAAATAAACTTACAACCCCATCTTTTGATCGAACATCTTGCACACAAAATTTGATGTTGGAATTAGTAATACAAATAAAACCAGTGTCCGCAGGTTGACCACCACCTTGTGGATGGAAGATTGTTTGATCTAAAATCAAAGCTTTCCTTCCGTCATCACCCTGAAAACCAAATTGAAAAAAAAAAAGAAAAAGAAAAGAAAAAAAAGGCAAATGATCAATTTTCATCAATCAATTAATAGGGGGGGAAAAAAAACCCAGAGAGGAAATGAGAAAGAATTGACCTTGAAGTAATGAAGAAGTATGGCTTTGGATTGAAGTTTCAACATTTGATCATAGTATTCCAGCTTTGTTGGGGTCGTCAGTTCCATGGCTGCATGCAACTTTCACTGTTTTTCCTGCTGAGCCAACCACGTTTCAAGTCTTACGACTCCCAAAACGAAGGGGTTAAGGTCCTATATTTTGGTCGCGGGCCTCAGCACTCGGCAGCAGCAGCCCCAACTGTTTCTGCTCTTTTGTTCCTTTTCATGGAATTCCAGCTTTTCAACATCACCTAAAACCCAATTAAGAAATCCAATCGAACTTCTCTTTTCAATTGGTCAGTCAACGAAATTATTTTGATTGCTTATTGAAAAAACTTATTTGAGATTTATTTGATTGGTTATTGAAAAAGTTTATGGGGATTTTCGATTATCTATTAATTCATTTCAATTGAGCAATGTTAATTGATTAAACCATTTTTACTGAATTAATCACGTGGCTTAACTTTTTTATGTTTTCTTTTTAATTGTGATAATAAGTTTGGATTTGATATTTGATTAATTTGATTCGATAAATAGTTTACAAAATAAAAAATTAATTAATTGTAATAAACTTTTTAAAGTTATTAATAAATCAAGTATTTAAATTTTTAATTTTTTTTAATTTTTTATCTTTTATAATTCACTTAACATCTGTTTTTTTTTTTATAATCAAGTTTAAATCAAATTAAATTATAATAAAGTGAAACAAAGGCCAACAATATGCTCCTAATAAAAGTACACCATGATCTACCTTTAATAATTAAACTAATTATCTAAATATTATTGTTCTAAAATGCATTATTAAAATACTTTTGTTTTTATTCATGTTGTATTTTTGGCAATAAATATCAGAGATATCAAAATATTTATCATAGTTACGGATATAATAGATTTCGATAATAATAAATTATAAAGTATCAATGATAAAAAAAATAAAAATCGTAAAATTAAAATTATAAAGTTATGTTACAACTATTATTACATATATTAGAGGCATCACCAACTTGTTAATTAGACAAAAAAAAAATTGGAAATCTTAAGATCAGGCGACGAAATTAATCTTTTTCTAAACTAAATTAAAATAAGTAAGAAGGCCCTTGCAGTCAAAGAAAGGAAGATGTTCAAATGAACTTTCATTTTTATAATGGAAAGTGAAGGAATCTTACTCAATGACATAATTTTCAACGAAGGAAAAACATAATGGAGTTGGAAAATTCAACATGCCAAACTAGCTTAATAATACAAAACTTAGACCTTCATGTTAGAACACAAGTTACCTTAATCTATGAGCCAAAAAAACAAAAAATTGGGGTAATAACCATGGAACTTGATATAAAGTTCTTATGGCATATTACCTTAAGGCTTGAAAACAATGGAAGACAAAGTAATATACTAGAACAAAAAGTACATAGAGTAATATTTACATTCCATTAACAAGGATTAAGTGAGTTAGTTCTCATGCTGTATATAATCTTATGTTGATTGGATTAGCAACCACCTTTCTAGCTCTTGCTAATCTTTTTCTCACAATCTCCTGTATATTATTCAATATTTTTTGCTTAGAGCTCTGTTACTGTTTGAATTGCCTACAATTCCTTTCCCTCCGGATTGCATAGATATATGCATTCCAAGCCACTTGTAAGATAATGGAAATACAAGACTTTCTCTTTAAGTCTGATAGCTACCATTGTAGTTCAGATTGCCATTCCCCCGCTATTCTTTGTAGTTGACTAAGCTGAAGACCTATTTTCCAAACTTCCTTAGAGAACTCATAACCAAAAAACATATGATTTTTTGTTTCTTGCACTGTGTGACAGAGAATACAGCTCCCTTTAATATTCATTTCCCATAACATCAAACTGTTCTTGGTGGGCAATCTACTAAGAATTATCATCCAAGAAATGAGGAAGTGCCTAGGTACAAGGAATGGGGACCAGAAAAGCCTATCCCATTGCACCTTTTCTTGCTTGTGCCTCAGCTCATTCAAGACTTCAGTTACTAGATATTTTTATCCAAAAATTCTCAAAACCTGCGAACCATTCTGTTGAAAAATCAATTGTTATGCGAGCCCCTTCAATTGCATAATCTTCTTTCAATTCTAACCGTTGCCACGCTTTACAGGTGCCTAACATAGAGACCTTCCTTTCAACTTTTTCAAAAATATTCTTTAAACGTTATATTTTTATATTTATATTTGAATACATATGAAAGTATAAGTGTGAGACACAAAGTAACATCACAACTTATATTTTCCTACGGGCCAATGGCTTTAAGCCTTTAACCCAAAAAAATCAATAGAGGGTTTCGGCTTTTTGGACTCCACCAACCCACCAATTGTTTTATTATTACTAAAAAAATGGCTCTTTAACCCTTGGGGTACTTCCAAAAATTGTTTTTGAAGTAAAAAAGAAAATGAAACACACATAAATTTTCCATCAAATTTCAACAAAATTTTTTTTAATAGAAACATAGAATTAATGTACTATGGTTGCACTGTTGGTGTTTTTTTCTTTTTTTCTTTTTATTGTTTGGAATTTTTGACTCATTCCTAGATGACTTGTCGGATAAAAAAAATCCATTTTATGATTTAAAATATATTTAAATATTAAAAAAATTTATATTAATATTTATATATTTTCCAGATTAATTGAACAGAGTTCAATTGCTTGCACGACATATGATGCTTTGCAAAATGGTTAATGATCATGGGTATGATGGCTTGACAGTTTAACTTAGATGCTTATGGTTAGCCATAGTTTGCCTGTTACAATTAATTGCTAAATTAGGATTAGAAAAAATTTCAACTCTTCATTTATATATAATATATATGAGAGATTATTATTATTATTATTATTATTATTATGGATGAAGTTGATCGAAATAGTTGGAACTGGAGAGAAAGTTGTTCTGACTTCTTGAATGTTTGAATATACAATCTCTGAATAGCTTGAGAATTGAACTCAGCGGCTTAAAAAAAAAAATCCATTTTTATATTATTTTTAATATTTGCAATAATTAGAACTCAAATATTTATTTTTATATCATGAAAATAACAATTAAATAAAAGTAAAGTTGGGTTTGATTCGAATAATTATAATTTTTTAGGTATAAATCGAAAATCAAACCGAATTGAACCAAACAGACTAAATGATTAAATAAATTGAAACAATCAAATATAATAAAAATCGAATCGCACATTAAGTTTGAAATCGTTTTGGGTTTTTGAGTTTTGTTTTTACCTTGTTATATTTTTTTAATACAAAAAAAATCATAATTTAAAAATAATGAAATTATATATACTCGAATTCCAACCTCATACCTACTTACTATTAAAATATCACCTCTTTTAACGGAGATTGCATTAAAAGAAAAACTGAATTAAACCCTAAATTTCCTATAATTATCTTCTTGATTTAAACATTAGCAGCATCCATCACCTATCCATATTGATGAATACGTAGAATTGTCAAACAGATGAAAGCAAAACCTCCATTATTTTTATTACATCAGTTCCTCAAATTCATCAGAATTTGACTTAAAAATGATGAAGATAAGGTATACAATTTGGAAGTGGAAATCCAGTTGCAAGTCAGTCAGGAATGTACCAAAGCTTATTAAGAAACCACAACTTAGTATCCATAAAAATCTTCACAGAAGATTATAATTTCTTGGGTAGGCTTATCAACTAAAAATTCTCTCGCTTAAAATATATAGGTTTGACAAAGCAAAATCAATTTTAAATTATTAATCACTAATCATGAAATATATTTTATTTATTTATTAATTTATTTATACACGACATTCTAAATTCTGAAACCTAAACTTGTCAGGAACAACCAACGTGAGGGAAATGCTGCAGACAAAACAAATAAACAAAATAATTTTTGCAGAGAATATTGTCCAATAATTATCGAGTCAAACTCTTATCGCATTCAATGGATGGAATATTGTAAAGTCCAAAAGTCTTATTTTGTTGTCTCTTTTAACTAATTACGAGTGTTGTTTTAGAGATTTTTTCTTAAGGTTAATTAATAATATTATTTGCAGTAATAATATTGTTTAAATGCAATAGTTAATATTTTTATTCATTGTTTTTAATATATTAGATGAAAATATTCTTTATAATAATCTTATAAAATATCTTGAACTTAAGATTTAGCATAGTCACTCGATATCTATAAAATAAATCAGGTAATACGTATATTAATATCGTATTTATATTATTTTTATATCATTATTATATTTAACGTATTATATATTAATATAAATTTTTTTATATTATATTGAACATATTTGTTTCGTATTTTTCTATGTCTTGTTCGAAATCAGATCTACCAACAAGTTTGATTTCGAATATTTGCATATGTAAATTATTTTATTTTAAAAAAATATGTTTAGTTAAAAAAAAAATCCAATTACTAATATCATACTTATTGTTAATAAGATGGCAGAACAGCTGAGACAGACATAAAATAAATCAATGTTGTTGTCCGAATATTTTAAAGCAAAAACCAAAAAAAAAAAAAGGATTAAGGTACCAAATATTCCCAAACATTTTAGTTTATTCATGAACCACGAAAACTATAGTTTAATTTTCATTTGCACGTCTTAATTTAATTTGTCAGCCTAGATACGACAGCGATGTATCTGGACGAACCAGTTTCAATTATTCTGATAAATTATGACAAGGTTCATGTCCCAAAAATCCCCCCCCCCTCAAATCACATTTTCAAATATATTTGCCCAATCGAAAAACAATAATGTACATTTTTCACACACCGAACCAATTTCTTTCTAAGCTTATTAAAATACTTAAATAGAATCTACCTCTTAAAATTTTTAAATGAATCTAAAAAATCAATAACGGTCAATATCCAGCAATTAAATCCCATACTATTATTGTAATTGCCTTGATTTTAACATGATATATTTTCTATTTCTACCATTTTTTTTTCTTGAAATTTGAAAATCTTATGTCATTTTTCTTGATGGAAATCAGTTCTCAAGATTTTATTTTGATTTTTCGAATTTAATAGAAAAAACGAATTTGAAATGGCCATTACTTTATATATATATATATATATATTATATAAAGAATATTAACTGTTGAGTTCCAAAACATGGGAAGCACTAATTAAAATTGAAAAAAAAAATGTGCTATTTTACATTCTTGACATAGTCTTCGCTTCATGTTTTGGATTGAAAAACAAAAGACACTATTTGGGACAAAATACCAAAAACAATGCACAACAAATGATTATAATTATTGTTTAACCTTTAATGATCCAAATGAAGGGAATGTTAATCAAATGATTAGTTTAAGATTAATTAAAAGCTTATAAGAAAAATACTTATAATATGAAGAGGGTATCTAATCATATCATAATGTCAAACATTAACCTTCAATAAAAAATTTTACGTAAAGTCAGAATAAACAACGAAAGAAAAAAAAATCCATCTTAACCATCTTGATAAAATTTTTACTGTTAAATCAAAGGTTAGACTTCAATAATTAAAGAATATTTTCAAAGGGTGAAACGTGGATCAAGATCGCTTGTTTTTTCTGATTTGAAATTAAATAATTTTTTCAATGCATTCGAATTGAATCTGATTTGATTGAATTCAAGATTATTTTTATATAAAAATTATTCACATCCGTAATCATCCGAACTAAAATTATGTATAGTCTCGTAATTTCTAATCACTCAAACAATCTCATTAGAAAAGGAAGAATTATGTAATCCAAACTTGAGACTAAGATATTACCAACAATAAGCTAAATTTATAAACTTAATTAAAACATTCATTCATATAATCCAAAATCGAAGTAGCCAACTAACTAGACAGATTCCTAGCTCCCTCCAAATTATTCTAATTTTAAAATCAGGAAAAACATCCTTTTCATTGTCAAGAACAAGTCTCTCGAACCTCCAATCCATTGTTACTCTCCTTCACAACGCATTTATAAATAGGACCAAACAGAACAGCCTGAATCATCAGCAAAACCCCACATTTTCTACCGCATCAAACAACGCCCCCATCGAAACAAAAGGCAAAAATGTCAGCCCCTACGTCTATTTTCTCGATTCTACTTTTGCAACTCCTCTTTGCCTCACAGCCATGCCACCTTATCCTTACCTTCGCCGCCGAAGGCAGTTGGCAACTTCTACAAAAGAGCATTGGTGTCTCAGCCATGCACATGCAACTCCTTAGAAACGACCGTGTGGTTGTGTTTGACAGAACTGATTTTGGGCCATCAAATCTGACACTGTCAAAACGACCGTGTGGTTGTGTTTGACAGAACTGATTTTGGGCCATCAAATCTGACACTGTCAAAACGGAAATGCCGCAATGACCCAGCTGACACAGCTCTCCGAATAGATTGCACTGCTCATTCAGTTGAGTACGATGTCTTTGCCAATAAATTTAGGGCTCTTATGGTCCAAACAGATGTTTGGTGCTCTTCAGGCGCCATCATGCCTGATGGTAACTTGGTCCAAACCGGTGGTTTCAATGATGGTGAACGTAGGGTAAGGGTTTTTAGCCCTTGCAGGACCTGCGATTGGCAGGAAATTCCAAACGGATTAACAGCCAAAAGATGGTATGCCACCAACCATATCTTGCCCGATGGAAGACAAATCATTATCGGCGGTCGTGGACAATTCAACTACGAGTTTGTTCCCAAAACCGCTGTCGCCAACAAGATCAATTTGCCATTCTTGTCGGAAACCAATGATAAAGGAATAGAGAACAATCTCTACCCTTTTGTTTTCCTTAATGTTGATGGAAACTTATTTATTTTCGCTAACAATCGAGCTATTCTGCTCGATTACGTGAACAATAAAGTCGTCAAGACATATCCCACAATTCCTGGTGGAGATCCTAGAAGCTATCCAAGCACTGGTTCGGCTGTCTTGCTTCCATTGAAGAACTTGAAAGCTGCAGATATTCAAGCTGAAGTTCTAGTTTGTGGAGGTGCTCCTAAAGGATCTTACACCCAAGCTTTGAAAGGTACTTTCATTGGAGCCTTGGACACTTGCGCCAGGATCACTATAACTGACCCGAATCCACAGTGGGTCTTGGAGACTATGCCTCTAGCAAGAGTCATGGGTGATATGATACTGCTTCCAAACGGTAATGTGTTGCTCATCTAAACGGGGCAGGTTCGGGATCAGCCGGATGGGAATTGGGTCGGGACCCGGTCTTGAATCCGGTCTTGTACAGGCCTGATAATCAAATTGGGTCACGATTCGAGACACAAAACCCGACCACAATTCCTCGGATGTACCATTCTACAGCAGCATTGCTTCGTGATGGCAGAGTTTTAGTTGGTGGAAGCAACCCTCACGCATTTTACAATTTTACAGGGGTGCTTTTCCCTTCTGAACTAAGCCTAGAGGCATTCTCTCCAGCATATCTGGACGCTAAATTCGACGATTTGCGACCTACAATCGTTGCTCCTAAGTCGATGTCGGGGATCAGATACAGGAAAAAATATACGATTCAAGCGGTGATTACGGGTGAAGTAGACGAAAACTCGGTATCGGTAACAATGTTTGCGCCAGCTTTCAATACGCATTCATTCTCCATGAATCAAAGGTTGCTTGCACTTGGAAATGACAAATTTACGGCTTTGGGGAACTCAATGTATAACATCGAAGTCACGACGCCACGTTCGGGTAATCTTGCGCCATCAGGGTTTTACCTCTTATTTGTGGTCCATCAAGACATTCCCAGCCAAGGCATTTGGGTCAAGTTATGGTAAACAAAAAGAAATTATTTAAAAATATACATTCATTCATAGTTCCAAAATAAGGTTTGCCATTTCGAATAATGATAAAGATTTCATCATCTGTATACCTCCTCATATGATTCTTCAAGATGTGACGCATTGTAAAATTTGTCCTCTCTAGACTATTTACAGAATTGGTTCAATAAAGAGGATTTTGATTTCAGTAATCGTTCAGTTATTGTTCTTATCTGCCTTGCATTGCATTAATTGTTAATAATTTGATAATTTGTTTAATAAAAAATTGGTGAATCATTTGACAAAATACATGCAGGGCAAACAATATTGTTGTTAGAATACGAGATTTAGCTACAAAAAATGGTAAATAACATATGCTGATAACAACATTTTTGCTTACTTATCTTCTCAATAATTTTTTTTTTTTTACAAAGAAAGTTTCAATCCAACTAAAGAAAGAAGTTGCAGATGTTAGGCTTCGAACTACAACTATTTTTTAAAATAGTTGTATGAACTAATTAAATTAAATTTTAAATTTATATTGTAAATAATTTGATAAGACATTGTATGTTTCGAGCGCAAGCTAAACTTTGGTGTCTGTAAAAACAAATGCTACGATGGTAAGGTTCTTTCTAGCCGATTGAAGTAGCCCAAGTCACAAAATAGCATACGAGATATTAATCTTAGCATATCATTCAAATCAACATTCCTGTTATCGAAACAGACTATATAAGCTTGGTTTTAAATCAAATTACTCTAATCTCAATAATATTTACAAATACCTTTTCATAGAGATACTCAAATATCTATTTAATATAATCTTTTAAAAATGATTGCACGAATCAATTGAATTAAAACAAAGTTATTTGTCACTATAAAGCAAGTGATACTTATTTCTTTTTCATGTATTTTCAAAGTAAATTTTAAAATAATTTTTTTCATATGTAAAAATAATTCTTATTTAATGATATTAATGAACTTGGTTAACACTGAAACTATATGCGCCTAGCAGAAGCTAATCGAATACGCATTCAAACAAGAAACGTTGGTGGGGATAGACACTTGGAAGCGAAGAAATTAGCTTTGAATGATCTGACTTCATCAATTTCATAGTCTGATACTGATAGAAACGTTGCAGCTACCTAATTTATTATTTACTACTTTCTTCCATGTAAGCCGCCATGTATAGCAACAATAATATTCAAATTAGAAGCCTATTAAGCACCAATCTTCTAAAAAAAAAAAACAAATATTTGTTTGACTATTTCCCTTTTTTATTAAATAAAATTCATATCTTGTATATTCATATGTTAAGCAACTAAGTTATTATAATGGCTAAACTGGGAGAAGAACAAATGTCAACGCTTAGTTTATAAATATATGAGGCTAAAGAGGAAGTAAAGTTTAGGTAAGCAAAGATTGGAATTAATATTAGGAAAATTGTAACCAATGACGACTAATACCTGTCAAGATGTTATGTATATATCTATATATATACAGATAAGTGTAATTATATTACAAAATATAAAGAAATTGAGAACGATCAATGATTACTTTTAAAATATTAAAAAATTATCTTTGAAAATTTTAAGTATAAAAAATGTATCTGACAAATTTTAAGAACAATTTTATTCTCAATACTATTAAATTTAAAAAGAGAATTTTTTTTTATGATCCACATATTTCGTCCTCGAAAAGTGATCATTTGTCGTGTAAAACATTATTTTTCTTATATTTAACAAAAGTAGTGCAACAAATATATATATATATATATGTATATATAATCTTAAAATAGTAAACCATTCTTACAAGAACCGATTAACCAAACGCTTATAATAGATAAACATAATTGAGATTGTTGGAACTAAAAAGAAAAATTGCATATATTGTTTCTCTTAAATTTTTTTTAAAAAAATTATTATTATTAAAAAATCAGATCGAATTTGAATTTTATAAATTTTTAATTTAATCGGTCTAATCAAATCATACGAAGAACTAAAAATTGTTTTTCACTACTTTCCTATGTATGATTATCTTCTTAAATTAGACTATTGTGACATCAACTACCTATCCATATCGATGAATACGTAGCACTGTCAAAGAGATGAAAGCAAAATTTTAATTATTTTTGATAATATCCGATCCTAAATTCATCAGAATTTGACTTAGTAATAATGAGGATAATATATACAATTTGGAAGTTGAAATCCAGTTCCTAATAAGGAATGTCAAAGCTAATTAAGAAACCACAACTTAATACCCTATAAGTTTTCACAGAATATATTAATTTATTGGGTTGGTTTATCAACTGAAAATTCCCTGTCTTGAATATTTCGGTTTGACAAGCATTAATTTTAAATTATTATTAATCATGAATTCATGAAATATTATTTTATTATTTCCCATTACTACCTAAATATATATATATATATATATATATATGTTCATACATACATAGACAACAATACTAATTCTAAATGCTGAAACCTAAACTTGTCGGGAACAAACAACGTGAGGGGAATGGAGTGGGAAAACAAACAAACAAACAAAGGAATATTTTGCAAGGGAAATAGAATGTTTTAAAAACGTAAGAGTCAAACTCTTATCTCATTCAATTGATAGAATGTTGGA
The DNA here is from genome assembly GCA_038382025.1 of Adansonia gregorii. Taxonomy (NCBI): domain Eukaryota; kingdom Viridiplantae; phylum Streptophyta; class Magnoliopsida; order Malvales; family Malvaceae; genus Adansonia; species Adansonia gregorii. Next base: position 8,999,993 of record JBBYHO010000022.1, on the reverse strand, counting down.
ATGTTCCAACGTCTTATTTGCTGTCTGATTAACTAATTATTAAGGGCTTTTTGATAAAGAGTTTATGTGGACACTGTTTAAAATTGGATTTACTTTATTGGTGTTTATAAGTGGTGATTAAAGATTATTTTAATTATTAATTTTAAAAAATTATATTTAAGTGCATTATTTTTATTAAATTAAAAAATAAATTCATTAATAGTATTTTTTTTATAAATATCACTTTAAAGTTTAAACAATACTTTAAAGTTAATTAATATATCGTATTAATTACTGACAGTTTAATTCATCATTTTTAATATATTGAACGAAGCTATTGCTATTTGTAGTAACGTTAAAGGCTTAGCATAATTAATTTATGTGATTATTTTTAAAAAGTAATATCTAATAAATTTATTTATAACTCTAACATTTATAACTTATTCTTTTATTCCGAGACAATGATTTTTCTCATAAAAAAATATAGTTAAGACTTCGTTAACAAAATTCAATTACTTATATGTATAAATATATATGATGGCGAAATAGCTTAGAAAAATTAAAAAAATATATCAATGTTGTTGTCCTAATATTTTAAAGCATGAAAAAACCAAGGAAGATTGAGGTATATTCCCAAGCATTTTAACTATTTATGAAACACGAATATATACTATAGTTTAATTTCCATTTGCAAGTCTAATTTGTCAAACTATGTTGGAGACCAGCCAGTTCCAATTATTGTGAGAAATTATGAGAGGGTACATGTCCCAAATCCTCGTCACACTTATCAACAAAGTACAGGTTCAGTTATTGAACCAACTTCTTGGTAAATTTATTAAGAAATACCTAAAAAAATTTTGATCATTTGTCTTAAACTCGTAAACTTCTAAAAAATGTAAGAAAGATTGATTTCATTTGTCAAATAAAGTTTTTTTAAAAGCAAATACTAAGTTCAATTACGAAACCAATAACGATTAATTTTGTTTCACCGAAGTAAAAGAGTTATTGTCGGTCAATTAAATTGTATAAAATTATTAAAATTATCTTGATTATAAATTTATAATAACCGATGTGTTTATTTTTAACAAAAAAAACAATGTTTGAAATTTGAATATGCTATGCTTTTCTTGATGAGAAATAGTTCTTAAGATTTTATTTTGATTTTTTGTATTGAAATCTTAGATTGGTGAACGAGAAAGAAAAGAGAGAAGAGAAGAGAAAGAGTTTCTTATATTTCTTCTATGGTTATTATGTTGTAAAGTATTAGTACAAGTGGGTGTTTATATATAATGAGATAAACTGAATGAGGAAATAAAAATAATTGACATAAACTAAATAAGAAAATAGAAATAATTGACCTACACTAAATAAAAAATAGAAATCAATTATTAATTGACATACATAAATTATGCTAAATAAGTTAATTAATTTATTGTTTTAACACCCCCTCAAACTTAAGATGGCATAGAAGATGAGAGCTTGAGTTTGAAAACTTGATCTTGAAAGCATTCAGGATGGTCAAAAACCTTAGGAACTAATTTGGTTTACGAAGGAACCGGATGAAAAGAGGATGAACCAGCTGACGGTTAAAATCTTTGAACCGACCCAAACTGAATCAAACCAAAAGAGAAGAAAAGCTGACATGGTGCTACAGGACACGTGTTTCAATAGAATTATGACACGTGTATACTACGTATGAGTCAATGACGATGTGGTCGCTTGTCGAGATGATGACGTAGCAATGACAGAGAAACATGTAGAGAAATAGAGGTCGGACACGTGTTATGTGGGATGACGTGACAATCACCTTTACTGATAGCGTGGTAATGATTGGATCACCATGTACCGACGTATTTGACGACGTGTCGATGATTGGACCTCCTTTATGCTGACGTGTATATTGTCGTGGCCTATTGACATGGATTATAACTCGGCCTCCTTACTTACGTGGATGATGATGTGACTGTTTGACATGACTCTTGAATACCAAAAAGATATCGTTTTGGTTATCTTTTACTTTCACAATCTGAAAATTACGTTTTGCTAGCAGTGGATTTCAACAACGCGTGAGGACGTATGGACAGGTTTTTGGGAGTAAGATTTCGTCCATTGTGAACTTCAAGAAGAGAAGAACAATTTGATACTAGCCAAATTACTTTAAGACGGATCGAGGATCCTAGAAACTAGCTAAAAAAAATAAAAACCCTAGAGATGGAGCCCGAAAATCTTTTTTTTTTTTGGGACGAGGCTAAGATGCCATGTTGAAATCTTAGATCGATGGATGAGAAGGAAAAGAGGGAAGAGAAGAGGAAGAGTTTCTTATATTTCTTCTATTGTTATTATGTTGTAAAGTATTAGTACAAATGGGTATTTATATATAATGAGATAAATTGAATAAGAAAATATAAATAATTGACTTAAACTAAAGAACGAAATAGAAATAATTGACTTAAACTAAATAAGGAAATATAAATCACTTATTAATTGACATACTAAAATTATGCTAAATAAATTAACTAATTTATTGTTTTAACATTTTTCAATTTAATAGTAAAAACGTATTTAAAATATACATTATTTTATATTTTTATATATGGATTATGCATTAAGAAAAACAATGATACTCTTCGGACAAAATGAAAACAATGCACAACAAATGATTATCATTATTCAACTTATAATGATTCAAATGAAAGAAAAAGATTAATTAAAAGATTATAAAAAAAATTTATATTATGAAACGAATATCTAATCATATCATAATGTTAAACATAAAGTTTAACAAAAATTGTCATATTAAGTCGCAATAAACAAAAAAAGAAAAAGAAATCCATCTTAACCAGTTGATAAAATTATTACTGCTTCACGACGCATTTATGGATAGGACCAAACGGAACAGCCTATCATCAGCAAAACCCCACAGTTTCTACGGCACCAAAGAACACCCCATCCAAAATGTCATCGCCCCAACATTTATTTTATTGATCCTCGTTTTGCAACTCCTCTTTGCCTCACAGCCATGCCACCTTATCCTCACCTCTGCTGCCGAAGGCAGTGGGCAACTTCTACAAAAGAGCATTGGAGTCTCGGCCATGCACATGCAACTCCTCAGAAACGACCATGTGGTTATGTTTGACAGAACTGATTTTGGGCCGTCAAATCTGACGCTGCCGAAAGGGAAATGTCTCTATGACCCGGCTAACACTGCTCTCCAAATAGATTGCACAGCTCGCTCAGTTGAGTACGATGTTTTTGCCAATAAATTCAGCGCTCTTATGGTCCAAACCGATGTTTGGTGCTCTTCGGGCTCCATCATGCCTGATGGTAACTTGGTTCAAACCGGCGGTTTCAATGATGGTAAACGTAGGGTCAGGTTTTTTAGCTCATGCAGGACCTGCGATTGGCAGAAAATTCCAAATGGATTGACAGCTAAAAGGTGTTACGCCACCAACCATATCTTGCCAGATGGTAGACAAATCATTGTCGGCAGTCGTGGACAATTCAACTACGAGTTTGTCCCTAAAACCGCAAGATCAATTTGCCTTTCTTGTCTGAAACCAATGACAAAGGAATAGAGAACAATCTCTATCCTTTTGTTTTCCTTAATGTCGATGGAAACTTATTTATTTGCACTTACAATCGAGCTATTTTGCTTGATTATGTGAACAACAAAGTTGTCAAGACGTATTCCACAATTCCTGGTGACGATCCTAGAAGCTATACAAGCACTAGTTCGGCTGTCTTGCTTCCATTAAAGAACTTGAAAGCTGCAGACATTCAAGCTGAAGTATTGTTTGTGGAGGAGCTCCTAAAGGATCTTATACCCAAGCCTTGAAAGGTTATTTCATTGGAGCCTTGGACACTTGCGCCAGGATCAATATGACTGACCTGAATCCACAATGGGTCATGTAGACTATGCCTTTGGCTAGAGTCATGGGTGACGTGATACTGCTGCGGAACGGCAACGTCTTGCTCATCAATGGAGCAGGTTCCCGATCAGTAGGATGGGAATTGGCTCGGGACCCAGTCTTGAATCCGGTCTTGTACAGCCTGACAACGAAATAGGGTCATGGCTCGAGACTCAAAACCCGACCACAATTCCTCGGATGTGCCATTCCACAGCAGCATTGCTTCGTGTCAGCAGAGTTTTAGTTGTTGCAAGCAATCCTCACGCATTTTACAATTTTACAGGGGTGTTTTGCCCTAGTGAACTAAGCTTGGAGGCTTTCTCGCCTGCATATTTAGATGCTAAATTCGACGATTTGCGACCGACGATACATTGTCCCTAAGTCGATGTCGGGGATCAGATACAGGACAAAATATACGATTCAAGTGGTGATTACGGGTGAAGTAGACGAAAACTCGGTAGCGGTAACATTGTATGCGCCAGCTTTCAATATGCATTGATTCTCCATGAATCAAAGGTTGCTTGTACTTGGAAATGACAAAGTTACCGCTTTGGGGAACTCGACGTATGACATTGAAGTCACGACGCCATGTTCGAATAATCTTGCGCCATCAGGATTTTATCTTTTATTTGTGGTTCATCAAGACATTACCAGCCAAGGCATTTGGGTCAAGTTATGGTAACAAAGAGAAATTAAAACGGAAAAGAAAAAAACATTCATTCAGATTTCCAAAATAAGATTTGTGACTTTGTGCTAAAGTATGGGTTGAGTTGATAAGAATCATGCACTTGGAAAATCTAAGTTCGGTTTTCTTGTCAATAACAGCCTCCTTTAATAAGTGATCTGCAAGTTTTCGTTGATAATTACAGCATACCCTAACCATAGAATCAAGTAGTCTCCCCTCCCCTCCCCTTAGCTAAGCTTTTCTTTTCCAAAAGTGCTTGTGATTTGAATGTTTATAATGATTTGATCATCCAATAAGTATACTTCTATTATTTTTCAAATACAAAATTGATTCAATAAAAAAAAATTTGCTTTCGCATTTCAACATTCGCAAATATTTTTATTTTCAAATTGTGACCTTTTTAATATCTAAAAAATCAAATAAAAACTTAAAATTTTAAAATGTTCAACAATTAAATTACAGGATCATAGAGAACCAAAGGATCATAACTAATTTCAGTGTTCATTATTGATCTAAATTCAAAATATTCAATTAACTCAAATTCAATCCAACAAAACTTCAATACAGATAAGTAAACAACTCAAATTTTATCAAATGCACCCTAGAACTTTAACTTATGAAATTGAAAAAGAAAATAATTCATGGACGATATATCAAACACGAACTATTGGGAGTAAGTAGCTTTACTGTTTTTAGTGGTAAGTATTTTTCAAGGACCTAAGGGCTCATTAAATTAAAACAGTACGACTTGCGTTTAGGGTCCACATAAATGGCCTTTGGCATGGATCCTAAACCGGTCCTTTGCCTTTCTTTTATTTTCCTTTATTTTTATAAGAATTGTTTTTTTAAATCGCCTTTATAGGTTTTTGTGATAATAATAATAATAATAATAATAAGCATTTTCAATTCATGTGATGGGTATTGAATTTAATGTTAATCCCTTTTTAG
>JBBYHO010000022.1:8954523-8971743 GCA_038382025.1 Adansonia gregorii | reverse complement strand
TCAGTAAATCCATGCAAATACGCTTAAGTAGCACCTAATAGGTTCAGATTCGAATCCTAATATCTATGACTCTTTCTCGTATCTCTAAACTACAATCTCTTCCTATAGCCTATGTTGCTCCGAGTGCTCATTTTTCTTAAAATATATATATCCGACACATTTTATACATAAGGGGACATAACCCTCAAAATACATAAAACAATTTAGAAAAAAAAAATTGAACAAATCTGTGTACATATACCAATATCTGACACTCACACCAATTCAATACTTGCACCTGAATCCGAGTAACATAACCTTTATCTTGCAAGTGATAATACATCATAAAGAAGTTATTTGAACAAAATTTCCTATAAAATTAGTTGGTATGAATTTCATGCTGACAATGTGCACAAAGGGGAACTTTCAAATTGGATTAAAAAAAAAAGGGGGATGAGTGTCTGATTTTTAGTTGGGTTTACACCAAAAGACAAAACAAAACAGTAAAAGATCAAGATCCAGAATTGGTCTGTCCTCTAAGTGGCTGCTGTTTTTTGTTTATTTCCTGAGGGAATCTGTCTTCTCGATCATCCATGATGTAGTAGCAATGGCTTCGGTGAGAGAGCTCCTATATTGTACCAATGTAATGTAACCAAGAATCCTGCATATGACAGCAAGGAGTGTATGTATATGAATGGAGATTTCGTTGATAGATTCATATCAGTCACTGGAATGACAAAATGTTAGAACAAAAGGTTTCAACAGATTGGTTTTTATGAGATATTCTATTCGTTCGCTATGTCAATGCTCCGCCATAACTCTCTACAGATGCTATATGCAGCTAGTAGCCTATTTTTGAAATCCAGGGAACGAAAAAACACGGAGGAACAATATCGCACTTTGCACTCCATGACATGGTTAACAACTAGAACAAGAAAAGTTAATGCGACATAGAACTCTGTTTTAGACGTTAGTAAGAAATTGTATGCATAGCACTCTCTTTCAATGTATTGCTACACAAAATTAAATGCAGTCAATAGCTTAGATAACCATATGGAATACTTAATAAGATGAGGAAATACCTTTATCGACGTGAGTTGCTAATAATGTTGTCCAGCCCCCCGACATCCCTCCACCAGCAACATGAGTAAGAAGGCCTCATTGTGCAGTTAGAATTGCCAAATAAACCACATTAATTGATCTCTCCAACACCGAAAAGAAATACGTTACCAATATTTTGAAGCATGCTGAGACTTTGCTGTTTCCTTCAAGACAGCCCCCACAATTGCTGCCTGCTCAAGACATTCAGCTTTATGCAGTGCGTCTAAAAGAAAAACACAGGTTTTGGTGTGTATATTAAAACCTTTCCGTCGAGTTTCTTCAAAAAGTTTATATGCATCTATTGCCCTGTTTGCATTGCTTAACCCCTCTATGATGGCATTATAGCATGCAGAATCAGGTATACCCCCATTAGCCTTAAACCTCTCAAAGAGTCCATGAGCTTCCACAACATTACCAGCCTTTGCCAGTTCAGAGATCATGATGGTGTAAGTGATGATATTGGGTTTTAACCCTTGCTTTTCCATCTCTTGCCAAAACACAAGGGCCTTATTGAATTTTCTAATTCTGCAAAGACCATTTATGAGAATGCTATAAGTAATGTGGTTGGGAGTGCAATCCAAGTCTTTCATAGACTTGAAGCAGACAAGGGCTTCATCGACCTCTTCTGCTTTCACCAGAGCATCAAGCAAGCAATTCCATGTGTATACGTTAGGTGTCAAACCCTTCTGCATCAGCTCTTCCAAGATTAGATACGCCTCGTCTATTCTGCCAACTTTCCCAAACCCATCAATAAGACTGCTATAGATAACTAAATTCAACTTTATGCCCTGTGATTTTGCTTCTTCAAAGAGCATGTACGCTTCATCAAGCCTGTCAATCTTAGCAAGACCATCAATAACCGAACCATAGGTAACAACAGTAGGTTGGTGACCCTTTGTCTTCATTTCCTCTAGCAGCTGATAAGCTTTGTTCACCTTACCTGATTTACAGAATCCATCAATCACAGTGTTGTAAGCACGGGTGTCCAGAACACAGCCTTGCTCCTTCATTGCATGAAACAACTGATAGGTTTCATGGGCAAAACCCGCTTTCACAAGGCAATGTATCAGAATTGAATAGCTTTGCACATCTGGAATGAATCCTTGAGCTTTTATTTCCTCAAATAAAGCCCTACCCTTCTCAATTTCTCCAGCTTTAAAAATGCAATCCATGTAGGTATTGAGAAGCATAAGATCAGGAGGGCAGCCCCTGCGAAGCATTTCTTTGTATATCTTATGACCATCCTCTTTCCTGCCACACTTGAAGAAGTTCCTAATGAGGGATGTATATACAACAGCATTTGGGATCTTACCAGAATCAAGCATCTTCTCATAAAGTCTGTAGGCATCATTTACTCTGCCATGCTTGCCCAAACCATCTATAAGGGAGCAAAACGTAACCTCGTCAGGGCAGCAAACTTTATGATCCATTCCTTCAAATATAGAGCAAGCCTCATCAAGTTTTTGTGCTTTACACAGTCGATCAATCATTATGTTTACAGTAATAACATTAGGATACAAGCCAGCTTCTTTCATGGCATCCTGAATCCTCAAAGCATCCTCAAGATTTCCTTGCTTACAAAGCATGTCTATAAGAATGTTATAAGTTGGAAGACTGGGCACCGCATCTTTCTTCATCTCCTCAAAGATCCTCAATGCCTCCTCCACTTTCCCCTTCTTCCCAAGGCAAGTAAGAATGCAGTTATATGCTATCACACTCGGAATGGACCCCTTTGCCTTTTGTCTTTCTAGTAAACTGTATGCTTCATCAAACTTTCCTGCTGAGCCATAACCCATGATCATGGTATTATAAGTATAAGCACAGGGGACCTTTCGATTCTGCTCCATCAGCTCAAATAATTCTATAGCTTCTTGCAGCCTATTGGCTTTGCACAGAACCCCGATCATGCTCGTGAAAGTCACATCGTCGGGACTTAGGCCTTGTGCTTTCATCTCATGAAAGAATTTCCATGCCATATCCACCTTACCTACCTTACCAAAGCAGTCTATACAGACATTATAAAGAACAACATCAGCTTCAAAAGAGTTGCTCTTCATCTCATCTAACAGAGAAAGAGCAGAATCAACCCGGCCTTCCTTGGCAAACACACGAATAAGTGTAGTAAATAAATGGACACCGACTTCATAACCTAGCTCTTGCATCTGATGAAACAGAGAAAGCATAAGATCAGATTCGAATACAGCAGATAAAGCACCAATCAGAGTGGTATATGCTGAAAAAGCCGGCCGGAATTTGAACTTCCTCATAGTCTGTATAATATCAAAAGCTTCTCTTAACTTTTTGGACTTGACGCTGCTAGCAACCAACTCGATGCAGGTGTTACTAGAGGGGCCAAATCCCGCAACACTCATCTCTCCAAGAACCTGTTCCAGGTAATCAAACTTCTTATTCCGAGCCATTACCATGAGAAGCGAATTGTATGCTTCCGGACAATGTGCTTGGTCGGTTTTCCTCTCAGTCCATCGAAAATAATTTATTGCTAGATTAACATCCTTCAACTTCCTCAAAACCGCAATGACCAAACCAGGTTGAGGCTTCTGATTGAGCAGACTCAGGGCGTTTTCAGTGGCGGGTCCCCATGGACCACTCTCCAATATACAGCAGACATCATCCACTTCTTTCCTCACCACCTCAATTCTACTAGGGTTGTCTTGCATACCATTACTCTTACCCTCAAAAGGAACAGATTTCTTATACAATTCAGAAGAAGGCACGTCAGAGAACGAAGATAGGTTCTTAGAAGCATTGAAAATATGAAAACAATTTATACGGACACAAAGACTTGTTCCTGCAGCCCTCAAAAAGAAAAAAATTAGCAATTTTGGGATTTTTAAAACACGTGAAAATGGCAGAAAAATTTAAAAATAAAAAATAAAAACAAGAACTTCATTGATTTTTTTCCACTATAAAACTCAAAGATTCAAATTTTTTTAATTAATATGAAATTTTCAGACAACGAAAATTTACCTGGATTTCTGAAGACCATCTTCATGTGGACATTTGTAATATCCAATTGAAATTTTGAAAAATCTTTAAAACATTTTCAAATAAAACGAAATTTGCACATCAAGAAAATAAAAACCCAGAGAGGTGTTAATCAAAAGAAATTGGAAGAATTTAGGGTTTATGAAGGGGTTTTGCGATGAAGGCCTCTTCAGAATCCAAATAGCCAAAACCGACCCGTTTTGCTTCTTGAAACGCACCGTTTTCTTAGTTTCACTTCCCCTTCCAAAAACGCCACGTTTTGCTTTATTTTTAGGACGCAGCATTTCATCTAGTTTTTAAACCGATCGCAAGGAACGCACCGCACAGTTCTCTTTTTTTTTTTTTTTTTTTTCTGTGGTGGGGTGGGGAAGGGTGGAGGGCGAAAGCGAACGTAGAAGTTCTTAATTCCAATTCTCAGTTTCAATTCGTTTCAATCGTTGATAATTCATGCTATGTTTATGTAAAGATCCACACGTTATCTGCAAAATATTGTTCAAGCAAATTCATTACTGGATCAAGAATATAAATTAAATCAAGAAAAAAATTTAATATCTTAATTTTAAAAAACATTATGAATATTTTGTTTTATCGTATAAATCTATTAATTATCAAAATAAGAGATTCATATATATTTATGGATCACTATTTTAAGTAAATAATAAAAAGAGATTTTTTTATAATTATAACATGAATATATGAAAATTTATTATATCTCTATCCATAATTATTTAGAAAAAGACGTTATCTTAAATGCTAACAAAAATTTTCGCATAACAAATTTTTTAATTGGAGAATTCTTCGATTTTGCCGTAGAAATAAAGCCTACATTGAGTCTTGAGTCAATACCAATGCCAAATAATTATCTACTATAATTAATTAAGTTTTACAATTTTGTCCATAAAAAAAGAATTGATTCTCAAAAATTCTTAATGTGAGATAAAATTACAACACTTCTTTTAAATGTGGGATGGGGTTATTACAATTCAAACATTGTTATGCCGTAAATATGTTTAAAATATTTTTTATTTATATAAATTTTAAAATATAAAATTATTTTGTATCATGTTTTTATTATTCTATTATATTTGTTTAATTATTCTGATACTTCCAAGTTTAACCATGCCTGCTGCCAACCATAACATTGCTAACATTAGGTTTTATACCAAGATCTCATCCGCATAGCTGTCGCTAAAAACTTTTGTACCACCTAAGTTGTTCCCTCGTTAGGGGCAGCAAACCAGCAATCCGAACAATTCATTCGACCATCCATTAGTAGGAGCAAACCGCCCACATTCCTAGCCATACCCCGATCGCGGCAAATCCAAACACCACGTATCATTCAATCGGTAGAAGCAACAGGCGGAAAAGCAGGGGATATATCAATCATCGATGCATTTGGAAATATTTAAGTAGACATTCATATTTCTTAAAACTAAAATATTACATGCACAAGGTCCTTTTGGGGGTGAGAAAGCAAAATAATCGATGTAAATGGGCAAAAGAAAATGAAAAAAAAAAACCACTATTTTACTTTTTCTCCTTTCGGGTAATGACTTTGAAGCATGTCAATATCGACAATAACACATCAGATTCATCTAAAACAATACATTTTGACAATTCAACCAACACAAGAGAATGCACCCGGCTCCTCATTGCCACTATATTAGCAGGAAATAAGTGCACGAAACAGCAACATTGATACCAGCAAGGACGATTGAGATTTGTGCGATGCTCAATTTCCTCTCCAAGACCTTAAAACGGCTCCAGGCGTTGACTGCCAGAACCAATTAGATTCGTTTAAGAGAAGCTTTATTGGTTTATGGCAATACTTATTGCAAATTTCTACCAGAGTATATAGTACTAAAACATTCTATATAAGAGCGGAAATTACAGGACGGGGTCTGATGCAGTAATGCAAGCACAGAACAAACTGCTGTCTTAACGAGGAATTCTCTTCCGACTCAGTATCTCCTGCTCTTTCAGTCGATGCTGGAACCTCGCCAGGCGAGCTTGCAGGCTGACCAGACCAGCAGCCTTGCGTGAAAGTACAAAGCTCAGCTGGGTCACATAATTGTCAATCTGGCTGCCTGGTTGGTCCACCTCTGCCAAAAGCTTCATTTCCTGTAATATAGAAGCAAAACAAGATGAACCGTGGTTTATATTTTAATTAGTGTATGAATGTTTGAAAAACATAAAAAAAAGTAATTTCTCCAGCTTATTGAACTAGGTTCAGTAGCAAAGTTCGGGAGGAGTATGACCCAAGAAAAGAAATTAAATGCACCACAATAAGTAATGAATGTTTGCGCAAATCACTGATAAGCAACGATGGCAAACTCAATTACTTGCTGAGAGCAATGAATGTAAGTGCCTCAATGCATAAGTACCAAAAATCTAAAAGATTTGACAACTAACCAAGTGCAAGTTTACTTACCTCACGAACAATTTCCATTGTATCTTCAATTTCTTTTCTGTGAGCGGCAATTAGAGCCTCTTCCTCCTGCAACAACCAAATGTATACACAGAAATAAGTAAATCCAGAAAGAACCTAAAACGATAAAACAAAGTGAAACACATTGATGGCCTGCCTCAAGTATTGCATCGATATTCTCATCATGAGGCTCAGGATCATATTGTCTTTGTCCAACATTATTTGTGTTGTTATAATTAACGGCATTAGCCTGCCTAGAGTTCATAGTGGAAAAATCAGATCCCCCTCCGTCTTTCTTGGCCCAGTTCCCCATCTTTTCCGATTTTTCTTCTCTAGTCACTTTTCTGCGAGGAGGTGACACCTTAGGCACTTTCTCTTCTGCATCAACTGAATTTTGAGAATTTGATGAGTAAACTCTTTGACTTGTAGAACCGCCATAAGAATTATTCACTTCAAATCTCTCCCTCTCTGTTGGGCCAGAAGCTATTCCACTTTCCTCCCTCCCATTGAAAGGGTAACTCGACGAAAATGTTGAGGGCTGTTTATCAAAGTCAATAGCATAAGCATCCTTTTCTACAACCCTTCGACTTGTATCAACAACTTTTACTTCCTGCTGTTGCTCATAAAAATCGTCTACATCTGCAGAAGCTGACAGAGAAGATGCTGGCAAAGCTTCCTTATTACTTGGTGGTACAGAATTTACAGTCTGATCTTTTTTGGGATTACCACTTTTGGAAAGACTTTTAACCCTGTTCATTTGGATAAAAACAATATTTTATTTAGTCAACAAGTACAAAAATACAATCTACTGCAATAAAGTTCTTTTTGTAGATGCTCATATAAAAACAAGCATACCTATCAGCATATCTCAGAGTATTGAGAGTGTGTTCACATGAACCTGCATTAGGAGAAATACATGAGATCATAACTGTCCTTGAGTTGCCGACAAAAGAGTCACGGAGCACTTCAGTGAGTTTGCTCCCACGAAATGGAATATGGATCTGGTCATTGTCCAGAGCACGAATGCACTCCTTAAGAGCCAAAAGGCTCTTATTAATTTCAGCACCCTCAATCCTGCAAGAATTTAAACCAGTGACATCATAACAAGCCAAAAATAAACCAGGCAGGGAGAAAAAAGAATAATGCTAAGAGAGTTAAGAAACTGACAGAAAAAGCAAACCAGGATATAGATCTTTTTCTCCACCCTTTCCTTCCCACATAAAAATTCGAACTTACCGAGTTTGTCGGTCATTGTCAGTGGTGTCAGCACCTCTTTCACTGCCAGCAAGATCAATAAAAGAAATCTTTCCCACAACCTTCCCCACTTTAGATTCATTCCCATCATTGTTCCGCTTGGACTCCTTTATCTCAGGATGCTTCTTGATGACAAGTTGTAAAATAGCATGTGACCTTGAAGACTCCTCATTTGCACCAGTAGATCCCGTGCTTCTAGCAGCATTTCCCCTCTCAATGTATTCCTTCACAGTTTGCACGTCTGACACCTCAAATTCTTGCAGTCCAACAATACAGACTTGTTGTCTCCCATCTTCCCTCATACAAAGTTTCCTATTCAAGAAATTTAGATGATTCAGTGATCGAATTGTTATTAATACGTATATGCATCCACATGTACACCAGTATACATACTGAGAGAAAATGTGTGATTGACAAAGGACAAACCACTTAGTAATTAATAGAAGGTCAGACCAGCATTCAAAGTCATTACACGTCATAATCAATTATGTTTTAAAGAAAAAAAGGTTAATAAAAAAAAGACACATAAATAAGCAAGGAAAGAAAAGGGAAATACTTTCTATCACTCAAAAGGTCAAAGAGTTTTCCACCATATATCTCAAAATAGCTAAGCCACAATTTAAATCTCTGATTGCGATAAACTGGCTGATGCAAGAATCTGACAAGGTCTTGAGCAGCCCTCAGAGGTAACGGTTGCATGGTGAACGTCTTACCACTACCTGAAATCAAAAAGATATTCCATGAACTGGAAATCAGAAACAAGGCCACAGAACCATGAACCGCAAAGGCAAGGAGATGTGCAACATGAATAAGGACCAAGGAAAATGAGAAAATGACTATAATGTCTTAGGTTAATGTGGTTTCTTTGGTTTTGAACACAGTGTTTCTGCTCTTTTTCAGGAACTAGCTGTTCTCTTGGCACTAATTCTCTCAACAATCTTGAAATTCCAAAGCCTAAATCATATTAAACACCCTAAATAGTTTCCTACATTCAGTTTACAATATAATTTCTTCTTAACCCTTTGAACTTGGGGTCTAGCAATGTTTCTAAACCAAAACCACTATTCCTGGTAAGGCATAAGGGCAAATGAGTTAACATCAAACAATGGAATAGAAAATATAAACAGAGATGTTTATATTTGTTACATCCAAGAGTAATTCTCCTAGAATTCTGAGAACTAATAATGAATTAAAAACTACTGCATTAATCTTCATGTAAAAACTATATTTAGAAGAAACTGAAAAGAATAGATGCCTAGATGCTATCCAAGATGGATGTAGGCTTTGATATTGAAAATTTTTCCTTCTAAGATGAATGCAGCTTAAAGCCTACAAAAATAGAACATAATAAATATAGCACATGTGCCATTTCAGGGAGAAAATTCAGAAACTTTATGTACCTGTTTGCCCATATGCAAAACAAGTAGCTTTTGTTCGCTGAAAAATTATGGGAATAATCGGCTCAACGGTAACACGATAAACCTGTTGAAGCAAATAAAAGAAAAAAATCAATCCTATCCTCCAACAAATCACTTAACAAAGAGAAGATGAAGGTTGGTCATATACGCAACATTATTCAGGAATCACGTTTGGATAGCAACAAGGCATTAAATTTTAACTAAGCATTACCTCGTCATTAGTAACATGCTCATCCAGAACAGCATCAAAACAGAACTCATGCTTCTCTACATATGCTGTCAAGTCCACCTTTCACGTAACGACAAAAGCAGATAAGCAAGAGAAGAAATGACACATATCAAACAAGCACCAATAGTTCTAAAATATTCATCTCAAGAACACATAGTAGCGTCGCACTAACTTCCATGAAGAAGGGACAGACCTTTAGCTTGGGTTCATGGACTGTTAAAGCATTCTCATTCACAGTTACTATATCATCCTCCTTCCGAGAGATCTCTTTCTTGTTTAATGGTCTTTTACGTACCTTACACCATGTGCAAGACAAAAATTTAGCTTCGCAAGAAATTTAAAAAAGCAGGTCATGTAAGACTGTGCTACGAACATGCATACATACATACATACATAGATGCATCAACTGTGTCCAGCCCAGATACGAATAAAACACAAAGGCAGGATAACAATTGAAGGAATAAAAAGATGGTAAACGGGAGAACATAAACTTTAATCTTAGCAAAGAAAAAGGGATTTCCCACTCTCCATAGAGGTATAGGACAGAGAGAAAGAGAGAGGAGAGAGAAACAGACCACTCCGGCTAGAACCAACATACCACAACTTTAATCTTAGCAACATTATTTTCCCTTGTACTGATCTCTTTTTCATTGGCAGAGACTAATGAAACAGAGGCATCTGCATCACTTTGCTCTTTTTGCTGCCAACTAGTTGTCACATTAGATTCATTTTCAAATGCTTTGTTCACTCCAGGCATGAATGGTGATGGCTCAAAAGGTTCAGAGATGACATGCTGCAAATAAATCAAATTAACCTTTATTTTCAGAGGAAAAAGGAAAAGATTCTATGCGCCTATGCCAAAATCAAATTGATTTAGAGAATATAAAAAGGGAACAGAAATATCTTAATATTTTGCCACAAAAAACGAAAGAAAAATAGTAGAGTAGCGTGTAAACAATATAGACTTAGAGCAATCAACCATTGCGGAATTCCTCTGCAAACTTATGTTCAATGCGCCATAACCATACCTCAGAGAGAAGCTCTGTATCATCAATGGCATGAAGATCCAAAAGCCCAGCTCCAAAATCTCCCCTGAGCTCTGGAGAATAGAACCCATCAGATGTAGCCAGCCCTCCTGAACTGTTGGCAGTTGGCGTGTATGGCTCCAACCCAGGTTCCCCATTAAAATTAAGGTTCCTCATTAATTTGAATAGCCGCTGCTTCTCTTCAGCAGACTGTGCTCCATAACCCTTCAGAGAATGTAATAGTAACTTCCATTATCTCAGAACATGTAAAACATAAAGACATTTAAACAAATATAGTAACCACACGAGGAAGTATTTAAAATACAGATCGTTCAAAAGGAAATGAAAATTAATAAACTCATGGGAAAAATAAGGAAACAAGCATAGGAATGATCAGCTAACATGAACTCCACCTTTCTTAAAAGGCTCATCACCGTACTTGTCAATACTAAAGGTGAATTTTTTTTTTTTTTTTTTTCAAATTCATGCAAAACGAAAAAGAAAAAAATAAAAAAGATATGCATTCCATCAACTTGGCATGGAATATAAATCGCAAAAAGGGCAATGTACAAACTTCAAAATTATTTCCCTCAAATAAAATGCGATAGCCACAAGTGTTTTTGCCAAATAAGTTCATTAAAAATGACAATTAAAGGAAATTTTAAAGCAACTAAAAATATCATTAACCTAACTAATCGCATCCATCTGATTAAAGCAATGAACAGGAAGTAATAAGAAAAACAACAGAAAATATAAACAAATAAATAAACGTGGTAATTAAAAGCAGAGCGTTGGTACCTGCATGAGGAAATTGGGAAGGAGGCGTTGGTCTATGCCGGTAGAAGCCAATGGAGAGGCCAGATGCTGCAATCCAGCAGATTGCAACCATCGTGCCATGACGGCATCACCAGCATCGCTTCCGGCGGGACCAGCACCGCTGCCGGCATCGTAAAAAGCTGTCGCTGCAGCATTGCTTTGCTGCATCTGGCCAGCCATGTGGCGCTGCGATCGCCTTTGCGGAGCCAATTTTTAAGATCTGTTTATCAACGCTGCCAAAAATAAATAAATACTCCAAAATCAAAATTCAGAAATAATAATAACAACAACAACAACAACAGCAACAGCAAGAGCAATAAACATAAATTAAACTATAACTGAATTTTACTCACAAGGTGGAGAAAATCCGAATTCGAAGAAGAACATGAAAGTAAACTTCTTCGAAAATGCGATTCCCGATAATTCGTGCAACTTTTTAAAATCCTATCCAAGAAAAAAAGACACTCAAAATTCACCCATTCAAATTATTAAAAATCAGCAAATTTTATTTACCAGATGCAGAGGAAAAAATTGAAAATGGACGCCGGCGATTGAAGATCTACGATCTGATCTGAAAGAGAAAGCAAATTATAAAAGCAGAAAATCGTGATTAATTTGATTTTACGGTGGCTTTGATTTTATTTAATTTGATTTAATTTTTCTTTTCCCCTTTTCCTCAAGCGAAATGAAAAAAATTGGCCGAGAATTGAAAGCAACTAGACAGAGAGAAAGAGAGAGAGTTAAGAGGTTTTATGAAATGAAATATAATTATACGTTTCTACTTTAGATTAAATTTATATAAAAAATTGATAATAAGTAGATAGATTAATATCGAATATAATATAATATAAATACGATATTAAAAATAATTAAATATAATATAAATATAAAAATATTTTAAAAAATATATAGTATGAATAATTAAATTATTAAATTTTATATAAATATAAAATATTTTAAATTTAATTTTAATATAAAAATATTTTAATATAATATAAATATCCAAATTATAGATTTAATAACCAGATTTTATTCTTTTCATTTGATTTTTGTTGCCGTTGAATGATTTTTTTTTTTCGGTTTTACGATAACAGAAATACCTTTAATTATGAAATTTTATCTAAAAGAACTTGTAGTTCGAGGATTAAATGGAATAATAGCATATTAGATATTTGTTATTTTTAAAATGTTTGAATCTATTTAATATATCTTATATCGAAATTGTTTATTATCTGCTTATTATTAAGATATCACATTCTAAGTCACCATCCAATATAAATAGCAATATCCATTGACATTTGAATTCGTTAAATATTTAAATTTATCGAAATAATATTTTTTAAGATAAAAATATAAAACTAAATAAATATTAAATATGTAAATGGACATCGTATTTGGATATTTGAATCTGTTATCCATATAAATAAAATGAATTCAAACATTCGATTCTATTCGCATCAAAACCAAAATTAATTTGGATAATGGATATCATATCATATCTTATGTGCCATAAAAAAAAATCATCCAAACCTACATAAAACGGATCGTGTAACATTAGATGTTCGAATTTTTTACTATCCATTATAGATATAAAATCTTAATAAAAAATAAGTTTGCAATATATATATATATATATATATTAGAGTAGGGATGTAAAAACTCTGAGCTGTGACTCGAAAAAATTTTAAATTTTTTGTCCAAATCTAAATTCGACTCAGCTCAACTAGACTCATATTTATATATTTTATTATTAAATTTAAATAAAAATATTTTTAATTATAAATATTAATTTAAATTAAATTAACTTAAATTGACAATAACGTATATTCAAAACCGGGCCGATGTATTTTAAAGTTTGTTGTTTTGGTTAATGGGGCCCACATGAAGAAGAATGATGGCTGGTTGGATCTCAAGGTGCGCCAAATTAAAACCAAAAAACAAAAAAGGGTAAAAACAAACCTTCTCATTGCAAGCCTAACTTCTCATAACTTACAACACACTTCTTTTCTAAATAAAGCTTTGCTTTAACTTAAAACCTTGTCTAAAGATTTTTATTAAAGACTAATTACTAAAATAATAATGCTAAATTTATGTATATTTTTGAATTAAAGTACATCATTTATTAACCAAGTTAGCTAACTTTGAAATCATTTTTAGTGCCATCTACGACATTTTTGGTAGTAATTTTATAGATGGGCAAATTACCTAAAAGTAGATGTTGGAACTTGGAAGCCTTTTATATGGCAACATGTCATTAATCAAATCAACTAATAATTGAGGTTTTTCTCAAAAATGTTGTATGTTTTAATCCATAGGTATCAAACTTAACCATCACCTAGTTTTGTCTGAATTTTTTTACATCAAGTAACATTATATATGACATAATTATACGACACAAAAAAAATCAAAACATCATACAAAATACAGTAGGACATAAATATATGTTGAAAACAAATATCAGACATAAATACTTTAAGAAAAATTTAAAAAAAAGTTCAAAATCGAGGGCTTAATCAATTATTTCATATGGTCACTTTTGATATTAAACAATTGCTGAGCTCGAACCCAGCATTGAAATCCCCTTTCCTTATTCTTAAGGTATGAAATCCCTTCCTCTATCCTTAGGGTATGACTTTCTTATAAAAAAAAAAAAAAGAACTCGAATATAATAGCACATGACAAATATTTTTGGCTTTCGGCCTATTCAATTCAAATGGAAACTTTGATAGATTAATCAAGATGGACTATGCCTATTGGCCAATCCAATTGAAATGCAAATTTTGATAGATTGAGCAAGATGGATTATGCAAAGGTTTTAAATAACGACAGCATAGTTTGCACTCCTTTCCTACAAATATTTATTGCAACAATCGTAATAACATTTATTACTATAAAACCCAATCAGCAAATTCAATTTATTTTTGCCAACTTTACGTCCATCAAATTTTAACATTTACAAATTTTTTTTAAGTCTAAAATGTGATCTCATTTGTATCCAACCAACTAATTTTAAGGATCATAATAACATTTATTACTATAAAGTCCAGTCAACAAGTTGAATTTATTTTTGCCAACTCTAAATCCATCAAATCTAATGAATTTGAACATTTACAATTTTCTCTTTTAAGTCTAACCTACGACCTCATTTGTATCCAACCAACTTGGCTGATTTTAAGGTTTCTTCACATTTCATGTACGGTAACATAACTGGTTTGAAGCTTGAATGCTGTCAAACCTTTGATGTTGCTCATGCCAAAGTGGTCAAAAATTCAACCGAAAGACCATACAATTAAAGTAAGGAACAGAAATAGAACAATGATTTTAAGTTATTTTTAGTCACCCCATAAAAACTAAGAACATTTCATGACCAACAAACAACAATTAAAACAAAAAACAGCAGCAGCCAAGAGGTCTTTAGTCTTAGCAGTCCAAAAGATAAAAATGAAAGTAAAGCAATAAAGAAAACCGGAACTAATAGTAACTTAAGCAAAGCACTTTATGCTTCAAAAGCTCAGCACTTGACCTCCTTCAATGCATGTGCAAAGTACAAAAATGTTGGGTCAACAGCACCTTCCTTGTAGTAAGCAAATACAAGACAGCCATCGTCCTGCATGCCCTCTCCGACGAAGCTGCAATTAAAAACAAACAAACATGAACTTCGATTAAGAGAATCTGAAAGGGATTCCGTTTAAGATG
This sequence comes from Adansonia gregorii, assembly GCA_038382025.1. Lineage (NCBI taxonomy): Eukaryota > Viridiplantae > Streptophyta > Magnoliopsida > Malvales > Malvaceae > Adansonia > Adansonia gregorii. Next base: position 8,956,791 of record JBBYHO010000022.1, on the reverse strand, counting down.
AGAAGAATACGGGGAAACAGAAACGCTTACAATTGAAGGTCCTTGAGCTTTGAAAGCAAAAACTTGGTTGCTCCCTCAATGTGTTTCTTAAAGTGTTCAGCCTTCTCAGCATCCAACTTGGGTGTCAATATCTTGATAAACTTCTTCATGTATGCAACAAACTGCTTCTTGTCAAAAGCAGGTTGCTCCTGCAAGGGATATCGAAATATATTCTTCAAATTCTACCTCGAAAAATTGAAAAGCATGAATTATATTTTTGTTTTTATAAGAGTAAAACAAACCAACCTGAAGCCTAAAGGTGTCAACGATGTCGACAACCTTCACAGCTTGGTCATCGACAACCTCGTCCTCGTCTGCACCTTCAGCGGAAGGATTGGCACCGATGTCAACATCGATAGCTCCTTGCACGACCCACTAGAAAGCCGCAAAAAGGAGCAACAATCAAACTTAAATTCCAATTCTCATTACAAAAAATCTAAAATTTTAAAATAACAATTACAAAGAATACTAACCTTTCCCTCAACTTCCCACAGGATCCCATTCTCAATTTCCTTGTAGGGGAATGAGTCAGAAAGAAGCTCATCACCTGAAATTAATCACCATAAATTAAAAAATAAAAGCCAACGATTAGTTCAATTCAACTCAAACCCACAAATTCAATCACTAGTATTAACAAAATTCATAAATATAACCCCAGGCACAGGAATCAAAGATCTGTTCTTTTTAACTTTAAAAAAGCGAGATTACTATAATTTAGATACCCAGCGGCTCAAATCTGTCAATTTGTAATTTCTTTTTCAAAGATATAATCCTAAACATAGTAATGAAAGATCTGGACTTTTTAGCATTAAAAAGACTAAGATTACTTGGATTTGAATACCCATCAGGTAAAATTTGTCTTTTTAAATTTTATCAATAAAAAGCTAAAGTTTACTAAGTTAAATCTAAATAGAAATAAAACAAAATATCTACCGAAGATTAAAACGCAGATCTAATAAAAGAAAAAGCTTTAAACTAAATCAAAAACAACGAAATCAATCAAAAACACTAATCGAGAAGGAGAAATTATTGGGGAAAAAAGAGTCTTACCGGTAAAAAGATCCTGGTAAACCAACATGATTATAGTCTCTCTCTTTTAAAAATCGAAGCAAAAAGTTAAAAAACTTTTCTAGGTATCTAAGAGAGAGGTGCAAAAGGCGAGCACGACGACAAGAGAGAGCGAGAGAGGGCTTAAACGATTGGATGATTGATATTTATAGGCTAGGGTTTGGAAAAAGGTTTGCTTGGATTTGGGCTAAGCTATTTACGAGTAAGGAAAGGTGCGTTCCTAATTGCGTTTGATTTCGGACTTTGCTTATGTAGCCGTTTGTAGAGGCGTTCAGAGGTCACATTGCAATCTTAATTTTTCCCCTTTTTATTCGAGTTAAGTTTTAGTAGGATTTGAGTGCAAAAACATTATATTAATAAAAATATTTATATATTTTATAATTTTAAATAAAAATATTTTTATTAAATAAATAATAATTTAAATTAATTTAAATAATAAAATTATTAATTTAATTTAATTTAAATCATCTTTATTAAATCGGACTGATAACCTAACTTTAAATAGGTTAATACTTGGTAATGGGTATAGTTATCGTCAGTCAAAATTGGCCCAATTAGATCCACGAGCCTAACCTATTTTACACAGAGGTTGGCTAAGAGTTTTAGACCTCCCTCACTTTAATTATTGAATTTGTTATTTTTATAATCCAATAATTTATTATAGAATTTAATTTGTACTTTTATTTTAAGCATTCTAATGATATATTGTCTTTTACATTATATGAGTAGTTTTTAAATTTTAAAATTGAGAATAGCATGTGATGTATGCCCCTTATTATATAAAAGTTCACTTTTGTTATACCAATAATTATTAATTTTATTTCATAAGCACGAAAAAAATTATCGTACGTTTCACTTGTTTTAAAATTTTTTATTTATAAATATATATTTAAATATATATTATTTTAATATTTTTATTATAAAATTTAAAAATTTGGTGACGATTTATCACAAATTTATAATTTTTAGGAATCACTTGTATCAAATCATATAATTATAAAATATTTAAGCCATTTTTAAGTTAGAGGGGATGATCTAAAAATAGTACTAGAAAATATTACAAGATTTTAACCCAGTTTTTTCGTTTTGGGCATCGGGAAGCTCATTGGTTGATAGAAGAGTAGCACGTGCCCACCTGCCTCTGTAAAGAAATCAAGAGCC
>JBBYHO010000022.1:8847114-8877596 GCA_038382025.1 Adansonia gregorii | reverse complement strand
AAACCAAATATTCTCGAGTTGAATTCCACCAAATCGGTTTGGTTTATATGTTTTTAAATTTTAAAAATTATTTTTATTGTATTTTTAAGTTTTTCTCACTAATTTAAAAATAAAATATTCATCTTATATTATAACAAATAAAACTAATTAAAAATTGAATAAAAATAGAATTCATTTTGATATTTGCAGTTTTTAAAATTTATGAGCCAAAAACTAAAACAAACTCAACCAAATATATATTTAATTATTATCCGAACTAAAGCATACCAAATTCAATAAAAATCAAATTGAATACTATAATTCAAAATAATTTTCGACTTTCTCAATTTTTTTCAGATCCTATTTTTTAGTGGAAGGGAATTTGGTTTCATGTTTTAACCAAAGAAATAAATCAAATTAAATCAAATAAAAAAATGTTTTAACAACAATTACTTAAGCACCACTTCATCGGACCGTATAAACCTTAAAATTTTCATTTTTAAGTACCGACAGGCATGGATTTCATCCAATTATAATGTTTGGTCCTATACACATAACTATAAAAAAAAGTACGAAATCTTTCGAAATAATAAAATAATGATTACATCAGGAAAACAACACACCAGTGTCCAAAAGAGGAAAGGTTAGTTAATATAAAACGCTGGAGATACTGTTGATATGGTCATATGAATGTCAATGGATCAGATTCAATCGAAGTCAAACAATATATACATCGTTACAACTTGTTTTTCAATAATATTTACATTAAAATCCTTCGAATATAATAAATTTGTAAGTTGATATGTAAGAAAATATAATTAATGTGAATGGTTATTAAGTCGGTAAAGCGATTATTACTTTTATCAAAGCACGATTAATTATGATATGGAACGATTGAACTATTAAAAAAAAAGGTTAGTTATCATAAATTCATAACATAACATCACATCACATCGTTTCATTCCATTAATATTCTTTTAAAAATCAGTTGAGTTGAATTATGATTAAAAAATTTTTAAATTTTTTATTAAATTTATTTTTAATTTGACTTTACCTACGTATATTAATCATATATTTTTATTTATAATTAATAAAAATTTAAAAATTATTTTTATATTAATATTTAAATATTTTATATTTAAATTTAAATAAAAATATTTTTAATTATTAAATATTAATTCGACTCGAGTAAATAATTTGGCCTTTTGAGAGGTAGTACTCGTACTTATAGATACTTTATTAACAAGCATGATTATTATCATTTAATATATTTTTTTGAATTGTGTAAAAATAATTGATTTGATATAAAAAAATTTCAAAAAAAGTAAAAGAAAATATTACTGATTTGCAGGCACTCATTAATTGAACTCTTAAATAAATAGTTATTACTTGTCAAAGTTAAAAAATCTAATCAAAGGATGAATTGATCATATTTTTGCTTTTTTCTTCGATCAATTCAATTGATTGAATTAATTGATTTGATTAAAATATTTTTAAATATATAAAAAATAATATTAGTGGTATAAATTAAGTAATATCAATTTAATTGATAAATTTACAAAAAAATAATTAAGTTCAAGTTATAAAATAATTTGTAATGAAAGTTATTTATGTAAGCCGCTACACGTATGATGTAATTGTATAATTTCTTTATTATACACATATAACATCATCATATAATTTATTTCCCATTTTAATTTTTTTCTTCATTTTTCCATCCTAATTCTTTGTGTGTAATATTAATAATTAACTAGAATTTGACAAGAGAGTGAAAAAAAAATAATATCTGTTTGAAAAAAGCTATTAAAGTAAAAAAGTATATTTTTTTTATAAAGTGATTTTTTTTAATAAAGTGGTTAGTTTTTTAAGAATAAAAAAAGTTTTTTTTCTTCTTAAAATAACACATGTATATGAAATTTTAAAGATATAAATATTTTTATTTTATTTTTGATATTATAATTATAGTTAATGTAATTTTATTAATTGAATTGACGATAATTGATTTCTAAACTAAACGCATTATAAATTATAATAAAAGTTTGGTTAATAAGTATCTATAAATATTTTTTAATCACCTAAAATTTTTCTCTTTACACCTAATCAATTCGCTTTATGAAATTCAAAATAAACTAAAGTAATCAGTACAATTTTTTACTTTAAAAGTCGTAATAAGTATTTATAAATATTGATTAATTTTTTTAATAATAGATATAAACATGTAACTAATTATTACTTATAAGTAACCTTTAAGGATTCAAAACTTTTATTTTTTAAAAATTTTTTATATCAAATTAATAACTTTTATAAAATTAAAAAATCCTAATAATTATATTATTTTTAGGAAATTTAAAATATTAATGTAATGTTCCTAAATACAAGAAGAATCAATGATTTGTCGTTTGTCCCCCTCCCTAGTGTACCATTCATCCATTGCTGTACAATTCTCGAGTGAGGAGTCCAATTAAAGGCGACAAACCAGACCTCCGACGACGTCTCGCCTTTGACATCCCAAACATCCTCATTTCACTTGTGTAACCCTACCGAAACTCTCCCAATCAAACGCCTACACCTGGCTGACGTTGCTAGAGATATTTTGCATTTTCTTGCGACGGACGCTACGTGTCAAATCATGATTGGGCCGCCAATAAACACGTGTTAAGGGAATCTCTTTGCGTTTTTGATTGGATGGTGAGAAGAAAGCGCGTAGATATAGTGGAGACTGGAAGCTGAAATGGCGAAACTGTAATTAAAATGAAAAACCAAGCCTATTAATAAAATCGCATTTCTTACATTTTGTTGCGGTAGTATATTATTATTTCTTTCATTTTTTACTTTATTTTTTTTCTTTCACTTATCGAAGATCGGGGGAAGGGGAAGGCACTTCGCTGGCAATAGGAAAAATTGAAGAGAGAGAGAGAGAGAGAGAGAGAGAGAGACGAAAGTTTATTCAGCTTCGTTAATGGCGGTTAGGGTTTTCTATTGATCCCCTATTGGAAGGAACCTTATTCTCTCCCGCCTAATATTTCTAGAGCCCGCGCTTTCTCTCTCTTCTGGTGACCAAAAACCCTAATTCGAGGTTTCCCCCAAATCTCTCAATTTTAACTTGGAATTCTTCAATTTCTACGATTCCTCGTGATTATTTGGGATTCGAAAAATTTTGAAATCAGAGAGCGAGAAGCTGAGATGGGTGCTCAAGAGAAATCTCAAGGGAATGCCAATTCGATGCAGGTCAGTTCATTACTCGCTGCTTTAGACAATTCTTGTTTGAGGGCTCTAGAATCGGTCTTATTTTTGTTAGTTTACTTCCAAATGTAAGTTAGGTATTAAATTTGAGTTTTGGTGTTTTTATTATTGGGGAGTGATAGGAACTTATGGAGTAAGTGAAGTTGTTATCTTTCAATTAATTTAAATTTATTCGTGGCTTTATAGGTTAAGGCGCCTTTCTTTTTTGCCTTGTTCCACAGTGTTATTAGTTAAAGTTGACTTAGGTTTTGCTTTGAAGTGTTTAGTGAAGTTAAATTTGCTTTAAGTGGGAAACCATACAAATCTCTTCTTGCGCGGTCGGAGAAATTGGTTTAAACTTAGCATTTTTGTGCTTTTTCATTGTTGATTTTTATTATTCTGGTGTTTAATATATGTACGTAATGTGGTAAACAGTGTGTTTTAATCGTCAATCAATGGCTAAAGTATATGTTAGTGAATCCTAATTACGTAATTAATTTCAAGCAGTCATCATTAGTAACATGAAATTTATATTCTTAATTTAACCTTTTCATTGTTCTCCAAATAGTTTTTGTTTATATGCCTTGCACATTTTCCCGAAGAGGCCTTGGAAGTATGATCTTAGTAGCATTTGCTAGAAATTTCTTACTCATGGTAACTGGTAAGGCTGTTATTCCATGGGTTAGTTATATAATCTAGAATGCAAAAATGGTAGCATCATGGGTAGAAAAATCTTGTGTTCAGAATAAGGAGCATATAGATAATCAAATGTGATGATAAGATGTTAGAAGGTTATAATCTACATTGAAATAATGAGCCGGGAAATTTGAATGAGCTTCTATCCACTTATTTATCTTGCCTGCACGTTATTCAATTGTCACAGGGAGGGGGGAGATCATAAAACTTGTTTTTTGTTGTCAGTAGGACAGCAGACCAAATAGCTATGTGACTATGCCTTATTTTAATGATATCATTATTTAGTGCACCAGACTAACACCATTTTTCAGTCTGAGTCGTTCTATTTCTGTGAATGTTGCATGAGCTTTTAGATTTCCATTTAACTCTTCTTTCTTTTTTTTTAAATCAATTTATTTATATATACATATCAGCGAGTAAAGGTCTATCGTTTGAATGAGGATGGGAAATGGGATGATCAAGGAACTGGGCATGTCACTGTTGATTATTTGGAGGTTTGTTCAAATCTTCAAGCTGATTCTATAGTTGTCTGTTGTCAGTCTGGATATGCTGGATTTATTTTTTTTGAAAATAAACTATTTAAGTAACAATGTGTCCTTGCTTTAAATGAATACATATGTTATAATTCAGAGGTCAGAGGAGCTGGCTTTGTTTGTTTTTGATGAAGAAGACAATGAGACATTGCTTCTACACCGCATCAGTCCTGGTGACATTTACAGAAAGCAAGAAGGTATACTTTTGCCTTTGCTAATAGCAAATATGCTGTTCTTAACTGGATCTTTGTCATTTTTGAACATTTCAGTTTTATCGAATGATATATGCATTTATCTTCAGATACAATCATATCATGGAGGGACTCAGAATATTCTACAGAATTGGCACTTAGCTTTCAAGAGAACACGGGATGCTCTTATGTATGGTACGTAATATTTATAAATTGTTTCATTTTGTTTGGTTATTTCTTGTTGAATGTTTTCAGTCTCAATTTTTACATCCCCTTTGCTTGCTGTTCTCTCTGTTGGAAGTATATGAGCTCAACCTTTCTATTCCCCTCTATTTATCTTTTTATTCTATTGCAGGGACCACATCTGTAACGTGCAAAGAAATATGCATTTCAATTCTCTTAATAGTAAGTATTTTTAAAATTCTATTGAAGTTTTTAATTCTTATTCCTTAAGTTAATCAAAGTTTCATCCTTGTAAATCATTTAACTCTTTTAGTGACTTTTGTCCAACAAAGACTAAAGTTCCAGAAACCTTGAAATTTATTAGCAATTATTTGTTTAATCAAATAATTTATTTGGCTTCTGCCTTGGAGGTAGGAAGATCTTAATTAAATGTGTAACATCTTTTGCGTCTGATGCATGGAAGTTATTTTCTTCAGACATGCGTGCAATGTATTTTATATTAGACTTCTTGTCAAATTTATCATTTGTGCAATTCTGGAATACCGTCATGGATAATGGCTGTCTCATATGTGATTACTGCAGATGAGATATTTCACACAATGAATAGCGTATTGAGGGAGTTGCCAGCTGTGGAGCTTTCCACTCTTCCCATAATCCTTAAGGTTCTGACGAATGATTTAGATTTCTTGATTGTATGCTATTTAGGTTTATTTTTGTTGCTTGCTATAATTTTGAGCTTTTCAAAAACATTGGATATGTTTACTAACAACGCTTTTCTTCCTCATTTTTTGCCTTTTCATTTATGAAGGTAATGGTTTTATATGCCTCTCATGTGTCTTGATCATCTCTATTTGACCTTATTGAATAATTATTTGTAACATAGAGTAAGTTGACTATTTTCTTTTCCTTTTGGATAATGTCTTTTAGGTTCGCTGTATTTTCTGCATACCCTGTTTAATTTTTCTTGGAAGCTTCTTCAGATTTAGTCTCTTCAGGCAATGGCTGTTTATATGATTATTCATTAAGTTGATCGATTTTATCCTGCAGACTGTGACTGAGAGTGGCCTTGCTGATCAGATGCGGCTGACAGAACTTCTATTAAATGATGTATGCTTCTTTTAAACTTTGTTCTTGCGTACGTTTTCTGTTTGTTGGTTTCTTCTATGTAGGGATATCTTATGGTTTAGTATTCTGTAATTAACTGCCACTCGTTTATCTATTCTAGATGTTGGTATTCATGTGATATTAAGTTATCAATTGTTGCTGTGTTATGAATTGAATAATTTGGTTTTCCTCTAGTTTCTCAAACTTCCTGAGGTTGTGTCATCTTGTTGATCTTCTATGTCATATGGGGAGAGATTAAGCATCTTTCTCCAATATGTAATTATGATCTTGATTTCTCGTTCTTTTATATTTTATTTATGATGTCATGTCTTTATCATTTGTTCCTTTGTTTCCTGGTTTTTTTGTTTTTTGTTTTTTAACTTTATGGTTTAATATCTTGTCTTGATTTTCCATCCATATTTAATATTTTAGACCTGCTGAATTGAGTTTTGATCTTTATGCAGCAAGATTTCTTCCAGAAGCTGATGGAGTTATTCAGAATCTGTGAAGACTTGGAAAATATAGATGGTCTTCACATGATATTCAAAATTATTAAGGGGATAAGTTAGTACTCGTTATCGCTCAAATGCTCTTATTTCTTAGTAATGAAATGCTTTGATTTTGATATGTGATTCATGTTATTGGTTGTTTTACAGTTTTGCTCAATAGTCCTCAAGTTTTCGAGAAAATATTTGGGGATGAATTAATCATGGATGTTATTGGTTCCCTTGAATGTAAGTTCTTTACTTTTTGGACACTGATTTATTAGTAATGACTTTGTTGGTGTTGGTTTGAATTGAATGTTTAATTTGCAAATCACTTATATAACTGTTTGGATATTGGCTTCTAGTCGTAGAATCATGCGGAATCCTATTTTATGCTAAGAAGTTTGTTATATTTTGGGACTTTTTTGAGAGTTACCATGTTTCATGTTTCTTTGCGTTCTATTTTAAGTTTGTGGTTGTTTTTGTTTCAATACTGCTCCAAAATTGGTTATTTTTCTCAGTTTCATGTTGGCTTTCTATTTAGTAAATGATGTGCTTTATTCTGTTAAATTCTAGATTTTTTACTCAGTCCTCTTAAGAATTCTTGTCTACAGGCCCAGAATTGACTATTGCTTGATAGTTTTTATCATGTTTTTGTGAAAACACTTTCTTCTGTGTTTGCAGATGATCCTGATGTTCCTCAGGTGCAACACTATCGGACTTTTCTAAAAGAACATGTTGTTTTTAAGGAGGTAATGTATTCTTAAATGGCCTTACTGCTTATGGTGGAGGTGTAGACTTGGGACTAGAAGTTTAGATGAGGAGAAAGAAAATCAGGGAGCTTGACCTGTAAAAAAGAGCTCATTTTCTGATATTTCTCTTTTACAGGCCATCCCAATTAAAAATCCCATGGTCCTGTCAAAGATACACCAGACGTACAGAGTTGGTTATCTGAAGGTATGAATGTTAAATACTTGACTTACGATTCCCATTTATGTCTTCAATCGTGTAATTCTTGCTTTTGATTGGCTCTTTCAGGATGTAGTTTTGGCAAGGGTATTGGATGAGGCCACAGTTGCTAGTCTCAATTCTATAATTCATTCGAACAATGCTATTGTAAGACTTCTAGTATCAGTTGTTACATATATTTTTCTCCTTGTTTTCTTTTGCGCTAACTGCGGTGTTGCGTTTTAGGTTATTTCTTTATTGAAGGATGACAGCACCTTTATTCAGGAATTGTTTGCAAGATTGAGATCGCCCACCACATCTACTGAATCAAAGAAAAATTTGGTAATTACTGACATTTGAGTGAAGCTTTATTGTTCTATTTTTTATTTGGTCTTGAATATTTGTTTATGTCTCTTCTCATGGGTTTAATCTATGGTTTATTCCACTTTATTTGTGCCTGCTTTAATCCTGTCAGTTTATTCTTTCGATAGGTATATTTCCTGCATGAATTTTGTAGTTTAAGCAAGAGCCTGCAAATGGTGCAGCAGCTTCGACTTTTTAGGTATTTTTTACTACAAGTTAGAAATTGGGTATTAATATTGTTTTCATGCTTATATTGGTTCCGAAAGCTACCATTTCTCCAGAAATTTCTTTCAAACAATTAAATTTTTTGTGTCTTATAGCTGAAGCTTTAATGTTATCAATCATTTTAGGGATCTTATTAATGAAGGTATCTTCGATATCATCACTGATGCTTTGCAGAGTCAAGATAAAAAGCTTGTACTAACTGGGTAATGGTGGCATTTTAATCTCTCTCTTTATAGCATTTTTTCTTGTTTGCGTGTTCGCTTTTAGTTTCCTAATTATGAAGCCCTAACAATAGGTCTTCATAATGGATGCAGGACAGATATCCTCATACTGTTCTTGAACCAGGATCCAAACCTTTTGCGGTCTTATGTTGTTCGCCAGGAAGGAATTCCACTTTTAGGACTTTTGGTATGTGTGATTTTTGAGTTTGTTGGTAATATGGTATAAATTTTGTGGAAACAGAAGAATTGGATTAACAAATCTCCCCACCATGGTATATACGTGTCTTTATATATGGAGAGAGAATTAGAAGAACTGATATGGTTGTTCGCTTACAGGTTAAAGGGATGTTGACAGATTTCGGGGAGAACATGCACTGCCAGTTTCTTGAAATTCTTCGTAGTTTACTGGATTCATTCTCATTGTCAGGAGCTCAGGTGCCTCCCTTGATTTCTCTGTGCCGGTGTTATGTTTTGGTAGATGGGAAATTTTGTAGACTCACGCTTTACCTAAATCCCAAATTATTCGGGCATATTACCTGAATTCTTTTCTTCTGTTCTTCATAGTTTAAGGCCATTAATTGTGTAGACTCATGCTCTACCTAAATCTCAAAATAACTTGATGCTGTTCTTTATTGCAGTTTTTAGAGGAGAAACAGACACGTATTAAACTAGATTCTAGGCATGGTTGCAACTTGCAAAATGAGAAACTTGCAAATAGTAGTTCCCTCATTTACTACGACTTGACGAATGACTAAATTCGCTTCATTGAAACCCCAATTGTGATGAGCATTTGCTGCTGCAGAATAAACCAATTTAAATATGGGATAACATGCTTGATAAGGCATGGGCTCTAGTATGGCAAGTGTAACCTGGATTTGGCTCTTCATGCATAGAGTTATAGTCATCAAATAAGCTAAATATTGATAAAAATTGGCTTGTGTCTGTTCTTCCTTTTATATCTAACTAGCTAAATCCAAGTTTTAGCTGGCTTACATCTAACCCTCTATGTGCTGTTGATCACTGAGAGGTTATTTCTATATAACTTACTGGGAAATCTTGAAGCAGAATGATTATCATGTGATTTTCATACTTCATATCTGTGTTATCTTTACATTTAGCGTCCACAACAGTTTTGAGTTTATTTATGCAGGTGTAAAAATTTTGGATGTTGATTTGTGTTTTATTATATGTATCTGCTGATTGTTGGAAAATATTGTCACTTAAACTTTCACGTAAGATTTAATTTCTTTTCTCAATGCTGGTTTGCTTACTAGTTCCAAGTTCTATGTAAGTATTTGACCTTCTATTGCTTTTGCTGCAGAGAGATGCAGTCATTGATATTTTTTATGAGCAGCATTTGGGCCAGCTAATTGATGTCATAATATTATCATGTCCTGATGAGGCTGGCCAGTCAACCAGTAAATTGGCAAGCACTGCTGGAAGAGTTGAAAATCAAAATAGCACAAAGCCTGAAATTCTGTTAAGCATATGTGAATTGCTTTGCTTTTGTGTTGTGCACCATCCTTACAGAATAAAGTAATCTATAGGATACATGTTGTCTATTCATTTAAAAAATTTGGCTTATTACTCTAAGATATTAATTGCCTTTTCTTCATTGTTTGCAGGTGTAATTTTCTCCTTAACAATGTTATAGACAAAGTTTTGTTACTGACACGGAGAAGGGAAAAGTACTTAGTAGTTGCTGCGGTTCGCTTTGTTCGCACTATTCTCTCACGTCATGTAAGAAAATTCAGTTTAAGCTTTAGGGGAAAAAAAATATCATAGACCACAAGAACCCTGACATCTTTAGAATCAGAAATGGCATTAAAGATGTGAATGAAATCATAGCTTAAGCTGTTTAACTTGGCTTCTGAGTGTTTTTAGTTGCATATGGGGACAAGGGAAATTAGTTTCTTAGAAGATCCAGATGTATAGAATTTGTTATGCGTCCTTTTACTCTCTAGATTTCTTGCAAATTAGCTCCTTCTGGCTGGTAAATATATTTGACAAGTTGATTTAGGTATTACATGTTTTACCTAGTTAAATTAAGCTGTTATCTTGCAGGATGAACATCTGATAAATCATTTTGTTAAGAACAACCTTCTCAAACCAGTTGTAGATGCTTTTGTTGCTAATGGAAATCGTTACAATTTGCTGAACTCTGCTGTCTTAGAACTTTTTGAGTATATCCGCAAGGTGCATATTATTCCTGCTCTGTATTTGGATAGACATTTCTGGAAGATTCTGTCTGCTAATGACTCTATTTTGTGCAGGAAAACCTGAAATTATTGGTTAAATATGTAGTTGATTCATTTTGGAACCAGTTGGTTAAGTTTGAGAATTTGGCTTCCGTACAATCTTTGAAAGTCAAATACGAGCAGGTATTCTGGTTCCTCACCATTTCAGAACTGAGATTTCAAGATCTTGAACATCTTTCATGCAACTTCTCTGTTTGCAGTGCTTGGAAAGTTGTGAAACAAAAATGAATGTTAATGCACCGGACCCAAGAAAACGAATTGATGAGCGTGCTTTGGAGAAAGAGGAAGAAGACTATTTCAATGAGGACAGGTATGCTTTCATCAACAGATGAGTTGACACTTTCCTTTAAACCATTTCCCCTTTAGTGATTGAATGTGTATGCATAAGCAGTGATGAAGAAGATACAACATCTGCATCTCATACCCGGAAAGTACAATCCCAGCCTGTTTCCTCCAATGGAGTTGCTGCGAACTACTCATCATTAAGGTATTTTAATGATTTCATCCTAGATGATTGATCACTAACAATGCATACTGTAGTTTGGTTACTAATTTATGTTCTTTTTTAATTTTGTAGCCCAAGATCTGGTGGACTTGTTGACTACGATGATGATGATGACGATGAAGACTACAGGCCACCACCTCTGAGGAAGCAGATCGAAACCTCGGAGGAGGATGAAGGAACCATGGTGTCCCTTAGGTTGAAGCGCAAGTTGACTCCTAAGGAAAAGGAGCACGAGCTAGCTAAGAAGCAACGTTTGGGGAAAAGCTCTAAATCGAGAGATAGTGTTTTTTCTGCTTTATGTTCAACATTAAGCCAGGCAGTGCTGCCTGGCAAGAAAACTGCAAATGCCATGCATTTATCTACGCAATCAGCCGAGGGAAACAAAGGCTCAGGCGAGGAAAATCATATAGAGAGGGAATCTGGCAGCCCCCGAGTTTCTGATAACATTAACAGTAGTTTAGAAGAGGACAATCATAGAGAGAAGGAACCCCCTAGAAACTGTTCAGACTGCCTGCATAGCCCCTCAGACAGTAGACAGGAAGACTGCCCGTTGATACCGCCAAAATCGTCACCTGAAATGGCAGTGAACGGATCTTAAGTTATCCCAGAATCATTGTCTTGCACAGAAACTTGTTTCTTCTTGTTTGTTTTATTCGACTCAAGGATGTGCTTGGTGGCTAAAACAGTCTGGGCACTGGAGAAAATCAGAAAAGTGAGAAAGTGGACGAGCCAGGAAATTCGAAAGTGTTTATCGGAGGGAGGTGGATTATCATGTCTAGTGGACCGGAGGGCTAGAAGAAAAATACTCAAATATGGCACGGTCAGTCTATCAAGCCATTCTGATGCTTCGATCGATCTGCTGCCCCCCAACTGTTGCTTTTGTGAAAACATTACCATTTTGTCTAATTTTTTTCTTTAAATATATTCTTGTCCTATTTAGCTTTGTGATCATCAAACTGAGAGAATGGGCACGCGGGCAGTAATATTTGCCCTGCATTGCATGGTGGCCCCTTTGTTGTTCAGGTTTGTGGTTGGCTGGTGTGGCTGTTTTTATAGGGAAGAGGAGGGTATTAGGATGATGATGGGTTAGAAAAGGCCAAATTTTCTTTAATTGTAGCTGAAAACCTCATTATTTATAGAGCACTTTGTAAATTATATAACCTTACCATCACGCAAACTTCAGTTTTGAAAGGGGTTTTTCGTATTTGTTCCCAAACTTTATGCCATTGTTCTGTCAAGCAAAATCTTCATTTCCCCGAGTTTGTTCTTCAACTATTTCTTCCCTAATCTTCCTTTTGTTGCCTCTAATTTCTTTTTGGGAGACTAATGGATTGGGACTTTATAGCATGTAATATAAGAGCAATATTCAAAAGAAATCTAAGCATGCATAGGTGTGCAACATTGAGTCAATTCGATTTCAAAATTGTTAAAATTTATTAAATGAAATTAACTTAAACTAACTAAATTGACAAAAAAAAAATTAAAAATAAAATAATCGAACTGAACTTTAAGTTGATTAATCCAGTCGATTTAAAAGTTTTATAATAATAAAAATATAATTAAAAAAAGTTTTATTTCAATTAATTTAATTATTAATTTTAAAAATTGATAATCAATCATAACTAATAGAATAAATTAAATTTATAATTAATTAAATTTAAAAATAAATAAAATAAAATAAAATAATTAATTTTACCGATACAATCGATTAAATTAATTCAAAAAAGGATATTTTGCCGTTAGGCTACCGCCCACGACTTCATTTTTGTAGGGTTTCCTATCGAGTGGAGCAATAAAACAAACACTGGGCTTGGCCAAGTCCAGGGCCAGAGGCTGAGTGAAACGATACGTGGCGAAAATATAGAACCAGAGACTCGCCACGAAGTCCGCAAGTCTGGTTCCATGCAAGGAGGCACGTAAGGTCTGAGAAACACGTGTTCTAACGTCCAGGCTTCTTCACAACTCCCTGCGCGCTTTTTATCACATTCCAGTTTTCACATATATTCTTCTTAAACTGATCTCTGCCATTTAACACCTTAGATTAATTGCCATCTACGATTTCTACCATTAATTATCTCTCTCTGAACTAGTTTCCCAAGCCAAAAACGAAAAACATTATGGGCAGTAACTTGGAGACAAGGTCCTTGCTTGATGAACTGCGTCACTTCGACAAGGGAGGCTTCTTCGACTTTGGTCACCCTCTCCTCAACCGCATTGCTGAGAGCTTTGTTAAAGCTGCTGGTGTACGTAATTATTCATTCATGTCTTTTCTTTTTTTCTTTGAAATAAAACCAATGAAAGTAGGATGTTTTGTCTGGTGGTTTGGTTGCAGATTGGAGCAATTCAGGCTGTCGCGAGGGAGGGTTGTTTTCTAGCTATTGAAGGCACGCATGCAGTCGTCATGCACATTTTTCTTTAAGTTTTTATCGTGTTTGTGATATTGTTGTTCTAGTTTTGAATTTAATAATATTTGGTGCAGGAACTAATTCAAGTAATTCGTCTGATATCGCTGCTGCAACCACCAAGAACAATAAGAAGCAGCCCTTCCCTTACCTCAGAGGTATCAAATGCTTCCTGATCTTTACCATATTGCTCTGACTTATCATTTTTCTTGATGTATCTGTTTTCTATCCATAATAGAATATAAGTATGCAGATATAATCTTTCAAAAACTTTCCTAATACATAAAAATCTTCAAAAAAAAATTAAACTTACCGACATTCACACTTAGGTCTGAATAACATTGGATCCTTACATTTATTTTAACACAAACACAAAACTTTGCTGGTTTATTCATTTGTTAATTTGACAATTGATTACTAGTGAAAGTTGAAATTATTGCTTTATGTGGATCGCAGCTGAAACCAATCGAAACTCCCTTGAAGCAATGGTGAGTTCTTTAATTTTCCCAAGTATCATCAAATTTTCATATTGGACTTAAAATGTTGTGGCATTGCATACTTTGATTAAAATGAGCTAGTCATCATATTCTACTTGGACCTAATTTTGAGCTAAGCTAAGTCTCATTATTGGACTTATTATCTGTATTACAAACTCGGAATGAGTCTTAGATATAGATAAGTACTTGATACGGATATAATTTTTTTATACATTTAAAGGATCATAATTTTGTATTTATGTGCATGTTCGAATACAAGAAGCATTGTTTTTTATATATACATTTGCAGGATTGTATCTTCGTATTTATGTCTATATCTAAAGATGAATATGACTTTTTTCATAATTTTGAAGGATCATCTCGTCCAAATATGTTGCATGAAAGTATCGAACACTTCAGTATAACATAGTTTATTATATCTGCAGTACATTATGTTTTTTTTTTTTTGGCAACTTAATTACTTACTACAATCGAGTACAGGTGAAGAGCACTGGAAAAGAATCTCTACAGTGGGGTAAGCTTTCCTCAGTGCTTGGATCCGATAGTTAAATGTTCATCTTCAGAAATTAATGTCTATCGGAAATGGTTGATTTCACTCCATGAAATCACTTCTATACTGCAGGCCTGGCTGCAGGGTTATATTCAGGTCTCACATATGGGCTAAAAGAGGCTCGCGGCGCTCATGATTGGGTAAGATGAGCACGATTCTTGAAATATTCAATACACTAATCTTGTTTATTTTTAACCGATATCCGAATCAGCTTATTATTTGTTTACTGAATATTACTTTCTGAATCCGTATCCAATTTAGATCCAAATCTGGATGAGAAAACCTGTATTTCAATCTCCACCATGTATGCAATGAAAAATATCCTAATATTCGCAGTTGGAGTTGGATTTAAAGTTTTTAGCAGTTGTTGAGAATGACATTGACGTCAATGACACCATTGTTGTTGCCGTTGGCAGAAAAACAGTGCGGTTGCTGGGGCAATTACTGGAATGACAGTGGCACTAACATGCGAGAAAGCTTCCCACGAGCAGGTTGTGCAATTCGCCATCACTGGAGCCGCCATTTCCACTGCTGCTAATCTTCTTACGGGAATTTTCTAAAATAAAAAGACATAACTAAAAGTTATTATTATGCTGTCTCAGTACTTTTAAGTTCACACACTTTCTGCCTTAAAACCAGACCAAGAACAAGACCCCAAGACCAAATTTGTAGCATGTTCATGTTGGTACTTTTCCAAGTTCTTTCTAATGGATGCTATTTTATTGATAAACAAGCAAAATTACTGTTTCATTTTTTTTAATAAAAGAAGAATTTCTATGATGTTCTTTCCTTGGTGCTAATCTTTCTCAGGCGCCCTCAGATTTTTGCCAGTTTCAATTGCAGTAAGACTTTTCCACATGCACATGCAGTTGAGTTCATTGCTACAGTAAAGCCGCCGGCTGCAGTTTTACTGATATAGAAACAATTTCAAAGACAATGACATCACGTTCATCAAAGACTTTTCAAGGAAAATATGGATGTTTTGCCACGTAATCTTTTTGTCCTTGAAAAATTAATGTTTTTGTTTTCTTAAACTTCACTGAACCAACGTATCTTCGACAAAGGTATGTTTAGGCAGGTCGTTATGCTATGTGCGACGAGATTGTACAGGCTATGAACCTGCTATGTGTGGCGAGATTTTAGTAACTCAAGTCGATCTGTTGATATTATTTTTAATATTTTTAAATTATATATATATATTAATATAAAAATAATTTTTTTAATATTTTAAAATATTTACTCTCATTCAAAGATTTTTTGAGTCGTAATTCAAATTTAAATATATGTTATGTGATTATTTTTATTTATAATGGATCAAATAATTTCTTTATTAATGAAACTTAATACAGTTGTCTTTAATTAATTAAATCCCATATACGAATTCTAGATAATCGAGAATCAGGCATCTTATTACTGAAATTCCAGGTCACATAGGTTGATTTTGCGGTTATTTTGGTTAATAAAATTGTTCCCTTGATTTTACAAGCATAGGAAAGAGGATAAATCTGGTAATTTATATCCGTATATTTTATTATATCATAATTATATTTATATTATTTTATTTATATAATTTTTTATATATTAATTATTCGTATTATATTAATATTAAAATATTTATATATTTATATTATATAAATATTATTTTTATGTCGTATTTAATATTGTGATTCGGAAAAGGTCGAAGGGCGGCTAAGTCGACAAATTGGTTTTATTTATAAAGTGGCACTGGTGGGGATAAATAGTTAGGGAGATTTCCATTTCCTAGCCAACTAGCCAAAGCAAAAAAGAAAGAAAAAAGCAAGCCCATATTGTTAAAATTAGCTATGTACCACACAAGCAAATTTTTTATATATTTTTTTATACATATATAATGCATTAAAAGGTATTTTTAAAATTTACTCGGATCTAATCTCTTATCGAATAATCTTTTAAGAATATACTTATCGATTTGATATATTTAAGATTTTATCATTCGAATTCTTCTTAGAATTGAACTCTAATTGTCAAAAAAAAAAACAAAAAAACAAAACCTTTTGGATATGATAATTAACAATGATATTACTCTAAAGTGAACCTATGCTTTATAGTTTTGGAAGGTTTGGAAAAGTACACGAAAACGTGCCTTAAACGCAAGAAATAGATAATTCATGTACCTAAAATTTTGAAAAATAAATAAATAAAACGAAAAGAAAAGAGAAACAAGAAAGCTTGTACATCGGTCAAGCGAGATTGTAACCCGAAATATTTGAGTTTTTTTTGTTTAAGTTTAAGTTTAGATCAATTTAAAAGTTTATTTTACTATTTAATATATTATTAAAATATTATTTTTATAGTAATATTTGAATAAAATTATATTTATTATTAGATAACAATTCGAATCGGGTAAGTTGATCGGATAATTAAAACCCTTGAAAGGTCCACACCAAAGAAAGAAAGAAATGAAAGGGACATCATATAGGAGATCAGGTTGAAAACAGTAACAAAAATGGCCCCGAAGTCAATACTTTAATGGTTTAATCCATATCTTTTATGTATCTATATTTGACTATGGGCAAATTTCTATGCAATATGTGTATCTATTTATCTATATAAAGAGCTGAACTGCATTGTGGTGAATTAGAAACATACATATATATATATATATATATATATATTTCCAAGCTACTTGATCTTTTGTTATCAATGGCTACCTTGTCTTCAACAACTTATATTACTTCCTTTATGGCTGCCATAATCCTTCTTCTAGGGCTCTTCTCAGCAAACTTGGTTCCAACAGGTTTTTTTTTTCCCCTCCTTTTGTCTGTTTGAGCCATCATGCATTATTAGGTCCTTACCGTTGCCCTATCATTTGCTTTGGTATTTATATAAAATCTATATTTATCATTATTCCTTGCATTAGCATTGTCTTACTATTACTTTAAAATACAATGTGACCATATCTACAATATCAAAATGGTAGGGTGTTGAACTTTTCTGGAAGACAAAGGATTCAATCCCTAACCATTTTAAATAATATATATATATATATATTCGCATGGCAGAGTGTCATACTATTCGAACTCAGGATGAGTATCGAATTTTCATCTGACTTGAATATATTTATTTTTTTAATTATATATTTAAAAATTTATTTATATCATGTTTGAATATTTATCATACATATTCCAATCCAGCTTTAATTAATAAGATTTGTATGAAATGCAGGTGCTGAGTCTGTTGGTGTTTGTTATGGAATGCTTGGCAACAATCTTCCACCGGCGAGGGAGGTCATCGAGCTCTACAAGTCACACAAAATCCGACGGATGAGACTCTACGATCCGAACCAAGCAGCTCTACAAGCTCTCAGGGGCTCAAACATTGAAGTAATGCTCGGCGTCCCGAATTCGGATCTTCAAGCCCTCGCCAACCCTTCAAATGCAAAATCCTGGGTTCAGAGAAATGTACTAACCTACTGGCCAAGCGTCAGGTTCAGGTACATTGCAGTTGGAAACGAAGTCAGCCCTGTTAATGGCGGCACTGCTTGGCTAGCTCGATTTGTTTTGCCTGCCCTGGTGAATGTATTCAATGCTGTTCGATCAGCTGGTTTGCAGGATAAAATCAGGGTTTCGACCGCCATTGACATGACCTTGATTGGGAACTCCTTCCCGCCATCAGCAGGCGCCTTCCGTGGCGATGTTAGATCATATTTGGACCCAATCATTGGCCACCTAGCATGGGCCAAGACGCCATTACTGGCTAATATTTACACTTACTTCAGTTATGCTGGTAACCCAAGGGACATATCTCTTCCATATGCTATTTTCACCTCACCTTCACCGGTTGTATGGGATCAAGGACGTGGCTACCAGAACCTTTTTGATGCAATGTTGGATTCGCTGTACTCGGCTCTTGAACATGCCGGTCAAGGTTCCCTCAATGTTGTCGTCTCAGAAAGTGGATGGCCATCGGCCGGGGGGTTCGCCACTACGGTAGATAATGCCCGAACTTATCTAACAAATTTGATGAGGCACGTCCAAAGGGGCACCCCAAAGAGGCCTGGAAAAGCTATAGAAACTTACCTGTTTGCCATGTTTGATGAGAACCAGAAGCAACCTGAACTGGAGAAACATTTTGGGATATTCACCCCAAATAAACAGGCCAAATATCCCCTCAACTTTGGTGGAGGAAGAATCTGGGATGTTCCTGCTAAATATAATGCAACACTTTCTCTTAGGAGTGATATGTAATCAATGCAAGGCTTCAAAAGCATGGCTGCCATCTTAAATAATAGAGATGTCATGGTTAATTTGATCTTCTAATGTTAAACTTTCAAAATATACAAAAGTTGCCATTTGAATGAGGTGAAAAGTCTAGAACTAGCCTAATAATGAAATAATGTCAGGGGAAATTGAGGGCAAAATGTGAAGCACTGCAAACAAGCGCATGCGCACACACGCACACACACACACACACACACACACACACACACACAAAAAGCCTAAAACAGATAATTTGCATCTATGGGGGGAAGTTGACACTGTTGTACTGAGCGCAGTCCTCCCCTGGAAAGACTACCCTTTCCTAAGTCATCAACATATGTCTTCTTCATCCTTGAGGTTGCCACAGACATTACATTCCAATACTTTCGAAGGTGCATCATCGGACGGGGGCAACGGGGCAAGTGTGCCCCAACAGCTTTCACAACTGCACATGTATCTCATGAAGAAATAAGCATGAGGAAAATCCATGTCGCCTACTTCAGCTGCATGTTCTGAGTCAGATGCCATCATTCGTTCATCGCTGTCCTCGTCCATTACCTCCTCCTCCTCTTCCTCGTCCATTTTCCCATTCTCATCAGTAACATCAGCTTCATTATCAGACCAATTAGCCTCAACCTTGCACCGGTCGCAATCACAGGTAAAGCCATAGTCCTCAGCCAACCTCTTCTGCCTGGTGGAATAGTTAAGATTGACAGGGAAATAACTCAAACAGATCTCCCTACCTTGAGGAACATCATGAATCATCCTAACAATGATGTCTGTGTTCCGGTCAGTAGCCGAATCAAGGTAGTCGAATCTGCAGGCATTAGGAAGACAATCATGGTTGAAGAAGGAAGCCTTGGGATAGATGCCGTAAGCACGGACAGACCTCTGTCCATCTTGTTGTAGAGAGATCGGTTCCATCAAGCCAAAGGCATTGAGTTTATCTTTTGCTAATAGAGCTGCTGTGAGGTCGACGGAGAGAGATAATGAAGGAGCAGGGCAGATGGATGAAATGAGGGAATGTAGGAATTGGACATCAGGAGCATCAGAAGGGGAAACCTGACCTTGAAGAGAAAGCAAAACCTGGAAATGGGATGGGGAAATAAGCGCTACATTATAGGCAGCTATAAGGAATCGCGCTTGCACTTGCCGTTCGAGAGGTTGAGAAATAAGCGAAGGGCAGTCACGAAGACGACTGAGAGCCTGGCAAACCCAAGGAGAATGAGAGGAAGCTGTTGCAATGGTTAGGCAATTAAGACCGCAAAAGAGATGATGATGAGAACATAATGAACATGGCATTACATTTGCCGCTGAGGAGAGTGTTCTAAAGCAATTGCCACAATATGAGGCACAAGATTGAGGTTTAATCAAAGGAAAAGCAGAGTAGACAAGGATAGGAGAATCCCTGAGAACAATTTGCCCCGCCCTCAAGGGTTGTGCGGCGACAAGAGCCCTCCCTCTTCCTTCTATCTCGGCTAACCTTAATAAGGATTCCGAGTCAGCTGTCAACATCCTTCTACTTCTCACTCTGTAAACATACATAATATTCAACCAAATTTACAATCAACAATATTGCAAATATTTCTAGTACCACCAGCTCAAAAACAGTAAATACAATTACTTTTCGCTAATGTCAAAGTACTAATTATGTGAAAAAGATAATCTTTTTTTTTTTTTTTCATTTTTCTCTTCAAACCAATCTCCATTTACTTTTAGTTAATGCCTAATACTACTTATTTATATGAATATCAAGTTATTAACCCAACCAAATAATGCTAAAAACTAAGAACTTCAGCCAGAAACATATATACAAAGAATCCTGGAATTCACCAAATTTAACAAAGAAAAGATCATAATTTGTTTTGACAGAGAATGGTTATAAGTGAAGATTGGGATTTTAAAACTTCTTAAGATTTACCAAAATCATAGTATAAATGAACAGAAACAGGTTCCGATTTGAGCACCATAGGAAAAATTATAGAAAGTGCAAAGGAAACAAACTGAAAGAAGAAAAGAAGTTTTTTTTTTATGCTAAAGAAAAAAAATTAGGGACAGAAGTTCTCACCGGAGTGTTTGAGCTGAGACACAGACAGGAGATTTGTTCCAAGCTCCAGTTTCAGTTGTAGAAAGCGGCCATTACTGAATGGCTTTAGCTAGGTTAGAGGCTCAAAGCACTTTGAGCCGTTGATTCTCCTTATTTAATGGGTTGGATTGAAGAAAGGCCTAGGCTTCGTCTAATTATTCTAAGAGTTGGATTGGGCTTTGATATGGGGTAGTCTGTCAAAGTCTCAACTCTCTACTTTGAACCTTGAGCTGAAGAAGCAAAAGCTCCTGGAGGTTGCCCATTTGGAGGTAGAAATTCTGAAGAACACTTAACAAAATGAAGTTTTAATGCAAAAGGTTGTTGTTTTGGAAGCCAGAAACCAATCTTTTGAAGGCTCAAACAGATGGAAGTAGCTCAATATTTAAGGAATGTGGAACTGATGCTAATAAATCGTATGCAGCCTGGAAGCTCTTCTGATCAAGGAAACCCCAGGTCGAGTCTTGGTAATGCTATGGCTCAATGCAGTCTGCCATCCTCGCCCCTGCTGGAATGTTCAACTATTAAGTTTTGATCCAAGATTCAGATTTATCACGTACAAAATGACTTGATTCAAATTCGTTCCCAATATGGGTTATTTTTGCACTTTGTAAATATATAATTGGTTAGTCAATGAATATAGATTAATCATTTCTTTTTACTATTCAAAATGTTGTATGTATCAACCAGCAACAGCTCTTTCCATTATCAGATTCTTGAAATCATGAAATATGTGAAGCAAACTACATATAGATTGATTTAGCAGATAGTAAACACAATATAGAAGTTGGATAGTAAACTATATTAGACGACCTTGTCTAATGGGATTGTCAAGATCCGAGAGTTCGATTGTGCCCGAAACTCGAAACGCGGTACAGGCTTAGAGATTGAGTAGGCTTGAGACACAAGCATGCAGCTAACTCTCATAGAGTTAACAAACTACTCAAATCATATCTGGTTTGTAAAAAAGGCTCAGGTTCCTCCATGACTCATATTCCAGAAATCAACTTCATGCTCAAGAACACGCAAGAATGTCACTTCAGCTTTTGTGATCACATCATCAGAGGCCTTTTCCAGCTGTCGATCAGCAATTCTTCTGAGAGAATTACAGTACTGACTGAAACCTTCATTGCCCCATCTTTGGCAAGTTTCCTGAAGTTCTGGTGGGGTTTTACTGCCATTTTCCAAGCAGTGTGCAAAACTCTCTTGATAGACAGCTTCGATCGCCCAAAACGCTACAATTGCAACAGTATATTCGACTTCCAGACTTACTAAGCTCTCAAGAAACCTGCAATAGCATGTAAATCACATTGCAACAAAATATTCAACTTTCAGGCTTACTAAGCTCTCAAGAAAACAGCAATAGCTTCATGATCAAGCTAAACTTAACATATATACTCAATAATTCAGGACTTGAGCTTAAAATTACACCCAGTTAATGGATTTGTGTGACACAACTCGATGTATTTGCTTAATAGCTCATTTCAGCTTGAGCTTGTGCATGAATCTGATAAGGCGTGACTAGCATGTCAAGCTCATATCAATCCGAGCTCAAACTTCTTTGGGATATATCAACCAATCTTGAACATGAACGTACAGCTAGAATCATTCTCATATGGAGTTCACCCCTTCTTTCAGATTAATCAAGCAAAGCTCAAAAAACAGAGTTAAGCTCAGCTTGACCACTTAATACAGGCTGATATTGGAGATTAGATACTGCATTACTAAGTACCAACTTCTAGTTAACTTCGAAACTAGTCAAACAAGCAGCTGGAAATCGGAAATTAAGAAGAATACTATAAGAAAATTTTCAAAAATAAAAAAAATAAATAAAAGTTTTGAAGCTTAAATATGTAATTCCAAAATTCTGAATCTGAATGCTTTGAACTTGGTTGTTGAATTTTAGTTCAAGGGACTAATCAGTTACAAGTAACTTCTGCCAAAGATAATGTTCATTCCATAAATCTTCAAAATCAATCATTCCAAGCCTCAATATATCTTCAAAGATTTGAATAATCTATGTTGCTCACACTTTTCATATTTGTTGAAGTACCCGTGTCCAACAACCAGTCCGCATTTTCAAATATGGGTATAGAGATAAAAGCCCCTCAAGAACCCTCTAAATACATGAAAAAACTAAAAAAAAATTGAAAATACCTAAATCATACACATTCGTATCTAACCCTCATACCCGAGTCCCAGTAATATAGCTGAATAGTGACCATTATTCTGTGGAAAATATAGAGTATTGGATTCAATCAAGAAAACCAAAGATAAAGAAGCAAACACCATATCGATTGGATTCACAATCACTAAGACCCTGTGCAAGGGTAGCGAGGATAAGAAGTTGACACCTAGCTGGCACTGTTGCTCCGACTCTTCATATCCATGAAATACATGTATCCAACATCCATGTCGAACACATATCTGGACATGAACATAAAAATATGACCCTTTCAACATATTAAAAAAAAACAATTAAACAAATTAAATATACCTATGTTGAACACTCACCCTCAAGTCCGATTAACATAAGACACCTAGTAATGAGCCGTCTTAATCACCCACATTCATGAATAAAATGCAATTAGACTTGGGCTAAATTGTATTTTAGACCTCCTAAATATTGTCATAACGATACAAATTTCCATTTTCAGCAGGCAAAAAAATGAAAAATTTTTCAAGGCAATCGCAACAACAAGGATAATCGAAAGCACAAACACTTACAAAAACCACACACGCAGAAACACACACAAAGAGGTTACCGACAGTATTCTTGATTAGGTTTCTGAGGAACAATACTTGAGAACTGAACACCCCATTTGGAGGCTTCTTTCTTGAACCATGAAATCTCATCATTTAAAGCAGCCATACCTCCTAATATCACTTCTAGATCATTATTACTATCATCTGATCCCTTCCAAGCTTTAATCAACACACTTGCTACAAATGGAACAAAAGCTCTAACGAATATGTAATCCTGCCCCTGGAATTAATATATGAATTTCAAAGCCATCAAATTTTCATATAAAGACCCAACCTTTTTTCTAGAGCTAGCAATGGAATTTAAGCATACATGGTCAGAAATTCGGGGCAAAAAGATTATATTTTTGAACAAGAGAAGTAGCAAGAACTAAGAATCACAAAATACCAGCCATGTTTTGAACGATGAAAGATCCGTGTTCCCATCTCGAATGCCGCGGATAAAAGGGTGTCTAGTGGCTCCAACATACAACATACGGTGCTTCCTCAGCCATGTCTCAGTCCTGGTGATCTTTTCCTCCATCGTTGGCCACTGAACTTTTGTCTTTGAAACCTTTGTGTTCCAGAATCAGTTCCCAGTTCTCAAGTCCTAAAACAGACATTCACTATGGTCTAGTTCTCTCTTTGTTCCCACAAGTGTCAAACATGCAAGTCAAAGGTTTTCGCACGTGTAAGCACCTAGTATCCGCTGCTGTTCCCTGCTGGACTCCTTGGTTGCGGTTCTGTGGGTTGCAGACACACACGTGTTTCAATGATCGGTTTAGGCAAAGCCTACCTTATTGGGCTCTCCACACAGGCCCTGAACTTACAACAAAAAGGAGCTTTACAGAAAGGGTGATGGGCATTGTTGTGGGTAATAACAACTGGTTCAAAAAGTTTTGAGTTTTTATGACAAAAAAAGCTTAATTATTTTAAGATTGATATCAGCTTAATCACATTTAAAAAAATGAATTTTATTTTCAGATGTGTTGGTTTCTAGATCAATTTATTTTTTTGTTCACCATTATCAGTCTATAAATAAGCACAAGGCATTTAATTTTATACTATTTTATTTTTTCTTTGTTATCCTTGAGCTCATTTTATTGCAGATTTGACTTTAGATTCTTCCTCAATGATTCCAAATTTGATCAATGAATTATATCATTCCAAAAGCAAGAAAGTTTTAAAGGGCGAACTTTGAATCAAGCCTAGATTCTCGACTTAAGCTACAAGTAATAAAATTAAAGTTTAACTCAATTAATTTCTAGAACCACTTCTAAAAAATGATAAATATAAAATTTAAATTTTAATATTTATAACCCATTTTCTTATTCTCGGAACGCGGATTAGTGAGAGCTATTTTGTTTTACATTGCAATTCTTACTTGGTTTTCTCCGTTTAGATAATTTCCAAGTTGAGAGAGAGAGAATTGGTGTCCCTTTCCGGTTAACAACTAGGGACTTCCCATTTTGATTAGAGGTGCAAGAATTCCCACGGTCAAACTGTTTGGCCACCAAATCTGGCTGATACAAAGCTGATGAACTTAACTCAGCTTCCACCATCGCAAACTTTGTAAAACTGGCTCTCCAAGCTTCAATCTTCATGTCCATGAAAATCCTATCCCCATCTTCTGCTGCAACAATGTTTCGGATCTCTTCACCAAAGTATGCACCTTCCAAAACCTTCCTGTTTTGATCGCAAAGATCCATACCATCCTCAAGGCAATCAAAAAATGCAGTATAAAACGCTATTGCTTCGGAAAAACGTTCCAGGAAAACCTAAGATGCGTGATTTGAATCAAACTCTGTGACAACCACAATGCATGGATTTAAGTTCTTCAGCACCTTTATCATAGATTTCAAGCAACCAGGTTCTGTTAGTGTATGTCTTAGCAGAATCCGGGAGCCGATGACGACGGATTCACCATAGTTTAACTCGAAGAGATCTTCATTGATATCTTTGAGATCTGTCACCATGGCAGCGTTGAACATAAAGGGTAAGTTTAAGGCTTCCGCAAAACATGCCGGCCGTTTACCTGTTTCTTCGATCTTGGACTTCGATGTTGTCCCAACAGCAGTTATTTTTAGAAGCTCAACCGGGCAATGCTCGCGAGTTGCGAGAGCTTGAATCAAGGCTATACATTGTGCCCCACTTCTAATAGCAAGGTCGATGAAATGATCTTCTTTGCTGATGCTACGTTTTCGATGATTGCCTGGAGACCAGCAAACCGTGTAACCTGAAGGAATGGAAGTTTTAAGGAACATGTAATGAGTGCAGGGTTCAAACTCACCATTGTTTCAGCTGGGTGTGATGGTTTACCTTCGATTTCCTTACCCATTGATGTGGTTATTACCCGAGCTTCGCCATTGATTTTCTCTCGAAGGGCCTTGCTGAAATAATGCACCACCCTTTGAATCGTTGTTCCGACACTGGAAGACAATAAATCACACAAGTTGAGTAACTTTAGTGCACGATCAAACTGTCGATTGCCGACTTTGTCAACTGAAGCTAGTAGAAGAATAGCAAGTTCAACGTCTTTGATTTCGTCACCTGAAAGATTAAAGCAACCACCATCGAAGAATTTGTTAAGCAAAGAAAGATCATCAAAACATTCCAGGGAAGAAATCTTGTTGAAACTTGCTCCTGCAATTTTGACAAGTCTGGCCGCTGATGAAGATGATTCAGTGATAGAAATAGAAGCCATGAATTGAAAATACAAAATATCAAGTTGTTAGATTATAATCATGTTCCAAGGCCCTCAACATTCCGTTTGTCTCTTTGAGATCCTGAAATGATAATGATGACTCTTACCATTTCTTATCATTAAGAAGGAATATGAAAGAAGTAAACAAGAGAAAAATACCAAGAAAACTTGCCGTCCAGTAACCTTTAAAATCCACGAATGGCATTTGGCTTCAGTTTTTATAGGCCAAATTTTATCTTACAACATACAGCTGGTTATGATGGCAAACTTTTTTAATATTTTGAAACTTTTGATTTGTTGCTAAAGAATTCTAACCAGATATGCGAATAGTGGGATTCACAAGATGCCGAGATACATACAACAGCAGGCGTTTAATCCAAGGAAATCATGGCAATGGCATGAATCTGCTAGGAATTTTTGGCCGACATTAGTAAGTGGATTAAATCAACTTAGAGCAATTGTTTTCACTCGAAAATTTGATACAATGAGCTGGCAATGCAAACTTCGTGAGGTTTCCTTTGCTGCTCATATTGAATTTAGAAATGAATGGCATCCTATTTACCGATTCGAAGGCAAGTATCATATACGAATTTGTATTCAATATACGTATATATATTTTTTATTTTTTTAATATTTAAAGGATCATATTTTATTTTATGTTCGAATGTATATTGGACATAGATATTAAAATATGAGTATTTTAAGGAAAATGATAAATTTAGGTTAACATAGATGGCATCTGCTCTAAAACGAGTTACAAAACCTGCTTTTTCAATGATTAAAATTAGTGGTTACTTCTCCTAGATGACAAACTGATTCAAAGTCAAATAATTTGGCTTAAAGAATCAGCAAATTAGTCTCTTTTGATCATGTTATGGCATACATGCTGATGCAATCAAATAGAGCACTCTTGTAAGAGATTCTCAAAATTGGACTGTTTTAACTCTTCATTTTTTTTAATATATTTATGTTTTATACATATTCGAACATAAGTACGGAGATATAATTTTTAAAAACCCTTTAAACATATGAAAATCTTGAAAAAAAATTGAACATATAATATTCGACACATATTTATATCTGACACTCACGCCTAGATCCGAGTAATATAGATTTAGGCTACTTTATCATACAAAGCAGAGGTGGGCATTGGCAAGGCTGGAAATTCAAGGGGATTCATATCGACACAATAAAGCCTGCAATAGGATTGGCCAGTGTCGGTCAACCTGATATATGTATTTTATTTTTTAACACAGAAGGCTGCCAAGATTCAAATCCTGGACTTGCTGATGTCACTTTTTAAAAGTAATTATATAAATTAATTAGGTTAAAACTTGGTTATTACTATTAAGCATAGAGCTTGTGTTTTTGCGGCTATGTCAAATATTGCAAAGTCTCAAACAAAACACGACACACAGAACAAAACAAAGACATTCAAATCCACAGTTTTAATGAAACTTCCAAACCGAAATCGAATGTATCGGTGTTCCTTTCCATCCAACAAGTAGGCATTTCCCATTCATTTCAAGTGTATAAAAACTTCCACAAGCAAAGTTTTTGAGAATTAGGTAAGCTTGGTGCATGGATGACATGCTTAATTCTACCTCCTCCATTCCATACCGAACGAGGAACGCCCTCCAAACATCGAACTTCACATGTCGGACCTTCCTTTCGTCGCCTTCAGCAGCTACCATGTTCCTAATCCCCTCTCCAAAGTACATTGATTCAATGATCTCCCTATTGTTGCAGTTCTGTTTCATGCAAGTTGCAAGGCAATCGAAGTACGCACTGAAGAAGAAAAGAGCTTCGATGAAACGATTCACAAAGATCGGTGAGTTATGGTTAGCCTCAACTTCGGATACCACCATCAAACAAGGCTTGATTATTCTGATCACTCTCATGATGTTCTCAAGCCGGTCAGGCATTGCTAGCATGCTTCTTAAGGTTGTTACAGCATAGACTGCAACTGTTTCATCAGCATCAAGTTCAAAGCGATCTTCTTTGAGATCTAACATGTCTGAGACCATGACAACCTTAAAAGCAAAGGATAAGCCCAAGCTTTGGGCAAAACTCGACAGCCTCTTACCAGTGCTCTCGATTAAATGCTTGCCCTCAGTTCCAACAGCGGTAACTTTCAGGAACTCAGTCCGGCAGTTGTGTCGCGATGCAAGAGCCTGCATTAAAACTGTCCACTGCAAACCATTTCTGACTGCAAGATCAATTATGTGAATCCTCTTTGCGTCAGCAACATTTTCCAAAATGGCTTGGATCCCAGAAAATTGTACAATCTGTGAAAATGGCAACTCTCTATGACATGATAATATAGTAGGATTAGGCCTCATCATTGCCTCATCAAAATTAAACAATGGTTTACTTCTTAAACCCTTTGATGAAGGCCTTCCTGTCTCTTTTTCGATCTTCTCTCGAAGGGCTGCGGAGAAATAATAGACGACTCGCTGAACTGGATTTCCGGTTTTCAATGAAATGAAGTCGCAGTATTTCAGCAATCTGTCTGCGCGCTCATATTGTTGATAGCCTACTTTATCAGCAGCAGCTAGAAGTAGCACGGCGAGCTCCACATCTCTCGTATCCTTAGCCGAAAGTCCCAAGAAACGAAGATTAAAAGGATGATCAATCATGGAGGTACTATCAATTCTTTGGCAAGATGACTGGATGAACATCTCTCCAGCAACCCTCATGACTTCTTCAGTCGACAACTTTTCGTCTACCCTGTTTTCGAACACGTTTATATCATCGACTTCCTCGAATTTTTTTTCCTCTTGCAATCGTTTGAATCTACTGCAATAGTTGTTTAGCAGCCCGAGCGACGGTGAGGCAAAAGGGTACTGCTTCACCATCTTCGTCTCAGCAAAATTATCGTGGATCCCAGCAGGGATATGAATCTGATCAAGCTTTGCAATTTCTTCCGGATATGTTTGAAATGGTGGAGATGAAGAATTGAAACTTGCACCATCAAGCAGACCATAATCTGTTAATGGCTGACGTTGCAGCTCTTGGGATCCATACTTGGAGGAACCAAATCCTTCATCCAGTGAGTCATCTCTATAGAATCCATCAATGGCACCAGTCTCTCCGCACTCTTCAGCACCATAAAATCTATTTTGCTTCCCTTCATTACCTCTATTAAAGCTCCCGAAATCTTTATTACAAGAACTAAGCTTACCTGCAACTCCACCAACGTTCATATCATCGGAAAAGAACACAGCATTCGACATGCTAGGACCACAAGTAAACTAACAGATGATCAAATATGTTCTTCCTCTCCAATTTCAGCAATTTCTAAGCTGTCAACTAAAGATTTATTTTTGTTGGAAAACAAGGAATGTTTATAGTACTGTAAACTTTGAAACAGTCTTAACATTTGCTATGGCAACCTTAATATAGTGTCAAAACACCCTGATTAGCCGATATAATTTTTAAATTTTTTTATATATTTAAAAGATTATATATATTTATTTTTTATTTAAATAAATATAACTTACAAATATTTAATATAAATATTTTAAAAAATTAAAAAAATCAGATCTAACATACTTAATAATACTGATATTTCCGAGGTGGCCTGCACCAGGGTGTTCAATATTCAAACCCATGTTTCCATGAAAGCCAGTTGGATTTAAACTCATTTGCAAATCAAACAAAAAAAGTTCACACAGATTTTACTAAAATTTATGATTGGATCAAACAATGGATTGAATAAAAAATTAAACAGTAGGTTCAAATGCCATTATCAAAGCTGATATCATCCTTGATGGATTTAATCAAATCAGCCAAGCAAAACAAGACTTAAAGATATTACAGAGATTTGAGATCATGACAAGGAAAATTACATATAATAACCCGAAATTAAAATCCTTGATAAGACATGAAAATGAAATCTTACAATGCAGCCTGCAGCGAAAGACTCGAAAATCCTAGAGAAGCTTTGAGACTGACGGCCATTGACATGCATTTTGTCCTTTATATCTATTTCCATTGCTCTTTTTTTTTCCCTTTCTTTTTGGTTTTTTTTTTTTAATTCCTCTTAATGAATTGTTGGGGCAAAATCAACCTAATCAGCTGATGTTGGCCTTGTCGAAAGCAGTTTTAAATTCCATCTTATTTTTACAATTACAAAGCAAAGTTGATCATATTAAATGTTACAGTTGATGCTCATAACATCCCTGACGCAACGTAACAATAATTATAACTTTCGTACTATGTTTACCACTCGTGATATTACGATATATATTTTCTTGAAATATTGTTAAATTCATTTTCGTAACAATCAAGAGGCAATAGTCTTAATAGGTTTAAAAATTTCGAATTTTAATATATATAATTTATTTTTTT